>JAYJMB010055178.1:0-27928 GCA_036873735.1 Pouteria campechiana
TGAGCTACCTTCTGTAAAGGACCAATAATTGATATCAGAGCATCCTTCACTTGTTAACCTTAATCAACATCTGTTCAAGTTGTGAAATGATCCCATAAAATAGCTAGTTATTCTAATAACACATTTGCAGGGGGACAAATCACATCCAAACCCCCACTCTTTGATGGATCAAATTATGGATACTGGAAAATGAGAATGTAGAATTTATTAATAGCCACAAATTACTAGTTGTGGCTAACCATTAAGAATTTAAAGACTATCCTTAACACTGAGGATAAATATACTTTAGAAGATATAGTAGTAGTAAAGAGGGATGCAAAAGTAAAGAACTAATTCTACTGTGCTTTGTCCCCCTCTGAGTTTGAAAAAATTACCTCATGTGCTCAGCTAAAGAAATATGAGATAAATTGCAAATAAAACTTGAAAGAACAAATTAGGTTAAGAAGACTATGATTAATATTCTTGTATAGGAGTATGAGTCCTTCACTATGAAGAATTCAGAAACTATCTCTGAAATGTTTGACAGATTTCAAATAATCACCAATGGGCTAAAGAACCTTAGAAAAAAAATAAGAGGAGCGTAAGATCATGAAGAAGATCCTAGAATCTCTACCAAGGCATTGGATGCCTAAAGTCATAACCATCAAGGAAGTAATAGACCCTGATAAGATGACAATAGAAGAAGTCATGGGATCCCTTATGACCCATGAAATACTAATGAAGCAGAAAAGTCTAGAAAACTTCAAAGGCAAAAGAGAAATAGAACTGAGAGTTGAATCAAAGGATGAAGACTCTTAAGAAGCATCTTCTAGTGGAGATGAAAAGGACGTTACCATGATGACTAGAAGATTCAAGATAATGTTAAGGAAGAAGAAGTTTGGAGGTAGCTCCAACAACTTTAAGTGAAAAGACAAGAAGAAGCAAATTCCCTTCTACTACAATTGTAGCAAGTCAGGGCCTATGCAAAATCATTGCCCTGACCTAGGCAAGAAGTGAGAAGAACAAAAGAAAAAGTATAACTCTTATTTGATAAAAGAAACAACAACAACAATAAAAAAAGAAACTGTAAAAAATTCGAGAAGAAGAAAAAGGCAATGGCCTACATGAGAAATACTTGAAAGCATGATGAATGAGAGATCAAGTGAAGCTGAAGAAGAACATGAAGTAGAGATCAACACACTAACTCCAAGAAGGAAAGATCAAGAAGATCACTACATAGACATCAGCTTCATGGGAATCCATGAAGATGAGGTAAATTTTGAACCCAAAACTCTTGACCTTGAAGAAATGCTTGATGAACTGTACTCTAACTTCAAGGCATTGAAGGCCAAGCACAAAGTGAGAATAAGGAGCTAAATAGAATGGTCATTGAATGCTCCAAATTGAGAGAAAAAAATACAAAGCTCTAGGTTAGCCAAAATACTATAAAAGAACTTGAGCATGTCAAGGCTGAGAACAATGCCCCTTACAAAGGCCACAATGTCCACCTTAATGAGAATGAGACTAGTGAGGAAAGGTCGAAAGAACTAGAAGAAAAGGTTCAAAATTCTAGAAGAAGAAAAGGACCCAAATAGAACCTAATTTGGGTACCTAAGGCTATTGCAAATATTATAAATGCAACACATGGACCAAATGATAGATTAGTGGCACCAAAGTAATGGGTACCAAAGTTTCTTACCACAAACCCACCTAAACCCATTCCTAAATGGGTATAAAAAATTGAATATAACAATATTGCAGGTGTGCTTAAGAGCCATAAGAAGAAAAGCTTAAAGCTAAAGGTAGAGTAGTTGGGATTGGTAAGGTCAATCAACCATAGTTTACTACTATTTCAAATGTTTAGCTTGTAGAGGAATTGAAATATAACTTACTAAGTGTGAGTTAATTTTGTGATAGTGGTTACAAAGTTATGTTTGAATCTCAAATTTGTTCAATCTTAGATGAGTCAGGCTCAATTGTAATACTTGGTAGAAGCTATGAAAATGTGTATTTGGTTAATTAGTGCGATATCCAAGCCAAATGTCTTGTTATAAGCAATGATGAATCCTTGTTGTGGCGTAGAAGATTATGACATGCCAACCAAAATATGATTAAAAAGATATATAATAAAGAAATAGTTGTTGGCTTAGCGAAGTTGAAATTTGATAAAAGTGAGTTATGTGATACTTGCTTGAAAGGAAATAAAGTGAGATAATAATTCAAACCTCAAAAAGAAATATGCATAATGAAACCTCTTCAATTGCTGCACGGATCTTTTTGGACCAACAAGAACCAAGAGTCATGGAGAAAAACATTATGCATAGGTCATAGTAAATGACTTTTCTATATTTACTTGAATAATGTTTCTTACATCAAAAGATGAGACTTTTTCATTCTTCAAGATCTTTACCAAATGTGTGCAGAATGAACAATGCTCTCATATTATAGCCATTAGAAGTGATTATGGTGAAGATTTTGAAAACCAAAATTTTATTACTTTTGTGAAAGCAATGATATTCTTTATAAATTCTCTACACTAAGAAAACCTCAACATAATGAAGTAGAAAAGAGAAAAAATAGCTCGTTATAAGAGATGACAAGGATAATATTGAGTGAATATGGGTTACCATAGTATTTCTAGGCCGAGGCAATGAATACCACTCGCTATACCATAAATAAAATCTATGTTAAGCGAATACTCAAAAAAACTTCATTCGAGCTATATTATGGCAAAAAGCCAAATGTTTCACATTTTCAGGCCTTTGGTTGTAAATGTTTTATTGTTAACAATGAAAAGGATAACCTTGAAAATTTTGATAACAAATCTGACGAAAGTATATTCCTTGGCTATTCCATTGTTAGCAAGGCATATAGACTCTTCAACATAAGTAGAATTGTTAAAGAGTTTGTCCATGTAAGAATTAATAAAAGTCCTAACTCAACAAAAAAGTTAGTGATATGATGAGACAGGTGATCTTATAACATTTGTGGAGAAGATGAGACTGCAAGATTAAGAAAAAGGTACTAAACAACTAGAAATAGATTGGAATAAAGCAAAAATACAAAATGAACCATGCACAAATGAGGTAAATTATGAAGGTAACAAAGCTGTAACTAGATATTGGAGGTTAACGCATGCTCATCCTGAAAACTAGATAATTATATATATATATATAAGAGTTAGGACCAGATCTTCATATTGCCAAGTATGTAGCAATTTTTTTTTTCATTTTTCTATTAGAGCTAATATGCATGGATCAAGCTTTAGAAGATAAAAATTACATTATAGCTATGCAAGAAGAATTAGACCAATTTAAAAGAGATGATGTATGAAATCTTATATTAAGACCATCGCATTAGTCTATTAAAGGAACAAAATGAGTCTTTAGGAATAAACTAGATGAATTTGGGATTGTAGTGAGAAATAAGGCAAGATTGGCAGCAAAGGAGATTTATTAAGAAGAAGGAATAGACTTTAAAGAGTCACACACCCTTGTGGCTAAGATAGAAGCCATTAGAATGTTGTTAGCTTTTGCATCGTTTATGGATTTCAAGTTATACCAAATGGAAGTTAAAAGTGCATTCTTGAATGGTTTCATTGATGAAGAGTTATACATGGAAAACCTCCAGGGGTTTGAAGATCCTCATGATCCAAACTATGTCTTCAAACTCAAGAAAGCCCTCTATGGTCTTAAACAAGCTCCTAGAGTATGGTATGTGAAGCTAATCAAGTTCTTATTAGACAAAGGCTTTATAACGAGGGTAAAACAAATACCACTCTCTTCATAAAGCATGACATAAAGGATATCTTAATTATTCAAATTTATGTTCATGATATTATTTTTTGGAGATACTAATGATAAATTATATTAAGAATTTTCTAAAGTCATGTAGGGAGAATTTTAAAATGAGCTTGATAGGGGAGTTGAACTTCTTTCTGTGCTTGATAATCAAGCAAATGGGAAGGAAGGGATTTTCATCCACCACTCAAAGTACACAAAGGAACTCCTAAAGAAATTTGAGTTGGAAGATGGGAAGCCTTTCAGAACTCCATGATCACATTCATTAAGATAGGAAAAGATGTGAAAGGTAAACTCATCTATCCAAAGTTTTATAGAAACATGATAGGATCTCTTTTGTATTTATCTGCTAGCAGACTAGATATCATGTTTAGTGTTTGATTCTAGTCAAATCCTAAGGAATCAATCTCATAGTTGTTAAAAGAATCTTTAAATATCTTTTAGATACACCAAACCTTAGTTTATGGTATCCAAAAGGTTCAAACTTTGAGTTAGTTAGGTACTCTAACTCTAACTTTGCTAGTTATAAGGTAGATAAAAAGAAGTATTTTAAGAACATCTCAATTTCTTGGAAGCATGATCATATCATGGTTTCTTAGAAAATGGATATTTGTTGCATTGTCAACTACTAAAGTCGAGTATGTGACTATAGGTAGTTGTTATGCACAAATTCTCTAGATGAAATAGCAATTAGGAGACTATGGTTTGAAATACGTGGATACTCCCATTAGATGTGATAGTACAAGTGCAATTAACTTGACCAATAATCCAGTATTGCATTCAAGAACTAAACATATAGAGGTTAGGCATCATTTCATTAGGGATCATGTGCAAAATCATAATATCTACGTAGAATATGTACCAACTAAAGATTAATTAGCAAATATTTTCACTAAACCACTCCTAAAAGATAGATTTTATAAAATTAGAATGGAGTTAGGCATTTTAAATCCATGTGATTGAACTTCATGTCATATGAAAAGTGAGTGTGTGATAATGTTGTGAATTTCACATGCTTCAAGTATATTTTCTTTGATCTAGATGTTCTATATTGTTTGAAAGCTTAGTTTCTATATCACATTGCACAAACAACTTTTAGAAGTTGCTTTAGAGGAATTTTTGAACTTTGAATGCATTTTTGCCACATTTTTCATGTCCTCTATGCATTAATAGAACTCTAAAAATTTGTCAGAGGAACTCTGAGATTTTATTTGAGACATCCAAAGGATGTGTAATTTTAGAACTCTAAAAATGTGATTTCAGAACTTTGAAAGTCCTAGTGCAGGCAATTCTATTTCAGGAATCTAAACTCATAATTTTTGAACATCAAAATTCAGGATCTGTTGTAATTAGAATGATAGATACTATTTTCAAAGCACAAGTGAGACATTTCAACTCCTGCTCTAAATTTCTGCGTTTAAATGTCCCAGAGTTCTCTTTTAGAGCTCTATCCTTCTAAAGCCCTACAAAACGCTAATTCCCAAAACCTAAAACTACCTAAATCCAAACCCTTTTTATTTTGTTCCAATCATTTGAAACCCTTGTTGTTGAGATGGCAAGAACAAAAGGAGCAAGAAAATCTATGGGCTCAACCTTAGTAGAATCTAGAAGAGGGAGGGAAATATAGATGAGGGAAGCCAGAGCAAGAAAGGGAGAACTAACAATTATATATTAAATGTATATTTTGACAACAAGGTATTTGCTTTCAAAAATTTTGAAAAGTATTTTGAGGGAAAATAATTGTGAAGGGTAGAATATTTGATTTCAAATATTTGGAGAAGGAGAAAGATGTTTAAATTTGAATGTAATAAAGTGGTTGAAATTTCAAGAATGGGAGCATTTCTTAAGCTATCAGGATCTTATCTATTCTAGACATATGCATAGTTTGATAAATAATTATAACATAAGCAAGAAGAAGACATGGAAATGAAAGTTGAAATAGATTTAGGCACTTATAGCATTAGAGAAAATTCAAGTTACTAGAGGTAGAAGAAGGAGGCATTCAGTGGCCAAGGGGCAAGTCTAAATTATTTTCAGACTAGGCTAGGGTAGCAATTGAGGAGAAGGAGAGCTAACTCCATGCTAGCCACCTAGATATTGATCTGAAGATGGCCCACAGCTTGGTCTTAAACAAAATCCACCCAAAGATAGGAAGCTCCAATTAAATTCCTCAAAAATATTCAAAAATATTATGGGCTTTAAAGCACCATAAGAAAGTGAATCTAGCTCAGTTAATGTTTGACCATTTGTACATGGTCAACATAAAGTCTAGATTTCCACTTCCATATGGAATGGTGTTCACCATATTTTTGAAGGATGCAAGAATAAACCTCAAGGATGAACATGGAGAACCAGTGAAACCATCTAACATGCTTGGGAAAACAACAATAAAAAGGATGGGATTCAAAGAAACCAATAATGGATGGATCTCTGAAAAACTCAAGAAGTCAAAATAGGTGAAGAGAATCGAGGGTAGAGAAGAAATAGGAGGATCTAATAATGTCAGAGAAGAAATAGAAGAAGAAGAAGAAGAAAGAGGAGGAACAAGAGAGGAGAAGCAAATGAGATTGCAAGTGCAACAATAGCTTTATCACCTAGCCAAACCAAACAAATCCAACTTTAAACTCAACCATCCCCACAAACTAAAGCTAGCCAACCTAGCCATCAAATCCAATCCTTCATCTCCCATCGTCCATCCCTCTGGTCTTCCCTTTCAAACCAATTTTCCACCCACTTAGAACCCATTTCCTCTAGGATAGCTAACTTAAAGATTAGGGTAGAGAATTTAGAAACTCAAGTCACTACCAACCTATCCCTCCTAAAACATAGGATTGAGAAAATAGAAGAGATACTAAATCTAAAGTTAGATACACTAATCTCCCTATATAAATCTACTCAAACCCAAGCTAGACTAACCCACTCCACTCATTCATCATCCACGCAATCCTATCCTTATAACCAAGCATACAAAACCCCTTCACCCATCAAACAAACTAAAGAAACCCAACCCTCTCACCCACAATGTAAAGAACCCCAAAACCATCCCTCTCAACAATAAACTCAAGAGCCTCCAAAACCACTCATCTCAACCACAACCATAAGACCTCCAGAACTAGCCCTCACAACTAAACCTAGAAAACCTTTCCACTCAACCATCTTAGCCCCACATTAATGCAAAGTCTCCCACCTCATCAAACCACATCTCCTTTTTTGCTCATCCATCTACCTTTCCTGGTCTAATTCTTGGGATTCCGAGGATATCCCAAGAAGGTTTGTCAAAACCCCATCACCTATCCAAAAAACACCCCCAATACCTCCAACCCCTCAAGAAGAAACCATACCACCAACCAATAACCCAAATCTCATCCCTATAATTCTCGTACCCATCCAGATGATCTATTTAGAATTCCACTAGAGAATCAAAATAAACAATATGGTTAGATCCCATAAATCCAAACACCACATTCTTCCAGTCACTATCCCATTCTCAGAACTAGATGTCATGCCCGACCCTCGGGTCTATGCATTTCACCATTCTCTTATAATTTCTTATTTTCCAGCCACTTACCAATCGCCTAGCACATTAGCCTATAGCTACAACTGATTGTCAGTTGCCTGCAACATTTGCCTACAATGTTCTAGGAAGACATCAAGTTACTAGACCCTAGCAACTGCTTACCATAATCACCTATGGTATTGTACACAAATAGGCTAGCCACTTGATAATTGCTTGGTAGGCTCCAAAACTTATACTATGGAATTCGTATATGCAAAGCGAAGTTGTCGGCATTACGAAGCCGCCTTGGAGCATAGCCAAATGCAAGGTGCCTCTGCTTATTACCTAGAAACCTATAGCTCAAATGATTATAAGGGTGGCAACCCTATCCAAGGTTCTATGTGCAACCCCTTGCAAAGTGTATCCAATCATCTCAGCTACTTAGGATCCACCTGTTACATTTTAGTGAGTTAACCTAGAGAGTTTTGAGTATAAAAGATCGAAGTCAAATTGGAGCCGCTTACATATCCACTAGCAAAGCGCAACTGAATAACGCAGTTGCCTGTTCACTGCAAATTATACCGCAAATGCGCGATGTTAATTTTTTTAATATAACGGTGAGAGAGTATTGTCTTCATAGGGATTGCAGATCTTAATTAATCACTAGCTATCATGAGAATGATCCTAATTTTATTTGGACAGTTGAGAATTAAGGAATTGAATAAGAAATACAAATGAAATGCTTTGGTAAGAAGAAATTAAGGTAAAAAGACTCTAAAGGGTTGATTTCATTTATGTTTCCATCATAGTGCATTCAATTTATTCTATGTTGATCATTACATTGATTTATAAATCAAGAATGCTAAAACACTAAATTGTCTCTCTTGAGTGCTGAGTCAAGTATCTATTTTTAATTTTCCAATTTTGATATCCTATAAAAATTAAAATATCAACAATGCATTAAGAGTTTGATTCTTTTAAGTGATTTCATAAAACTTACAAGCTCTCCTGAATCATCTTTGATTTTATATTGTGAATCCTAGATCCTATTCAGGATTACCTCTCCCTAGTGTTAAACCCTAAATACTTGATCATTCAATAAATGACTAGTAAATTGAAAGTATCAATCACAAAATATCACAAATAAATCAATAACAATGTCAATCACGTAATTCATTGCTCACACTATGAAATCCACATAAAATCTATCTCCCCTCTAGAAGAAGGAATTTAGCCACTTATGATGTAAGATAAATCCATCAAAAAAATATTCAACATCATCATAATTCAAATCCCAAAGTTAAATCCAAGATTACAAGGAATGAAAGCAAGTGAAAACATAGGAAAACTAGTGATAGCAATGTCTTTCCCTTTAATGCTTGTCTTCCAAGCGTTGAAATTGAGTTCCTTCCTCTTGATCCTCAAATCCTTCTTTCTCCTCTTCATTGCCTTCAAGAAACCCTCCAAAAGTCCCAAGAAATACCTAGCAAGAAGCCCCAAAAACACATCCTCCTAAAGCCCTCGCGAAATGCACCTTTTATCATGCACATTTACACACATGCACTATAGGGAACTAGCACTGCGGTGCCCAAATTGCTTACTGCCAATACCATGTCCATTGTGATGGCACTGCGACTCCACTTTTGGTGCCCTAGTTGTTGCCTATTTTCTGCATGTTGTACTCTCTCTTTTTGAGCCTTCTTTCCGCAATTTATTTGCCACCTTCTTTTCCTTTGTTTTGTTCTTTCTTCTTCACATTCCAATGTCCTAGAAACATACACAATAACTCATAAAATGCATGCAAATTCCTCAAGAATAAACGATTAATAGGCTTGAACAAAATGCATACAAATTCCTCAAGAATAAACAATTAATAAGCTTGAACAACACTAGCCTGGGATTTTCCTAGCAGCTATAATGGTCAAAAATTCAAACATTGAATTGCATTAAATGCATCCCAACTACCGCTAATAACCAAAAAATTAAGAGAGCTATAAATGAAGCATTGCATGCATGAAGAAAATAGAGTTGGATAAGTCGAGAGAAGTTATTAAGCTCAAATTTTCAAATACTCAAGCATTTAAAGTCTTAAAGCTTCCATCTTCAAAAATTTAGCAATTAAAGCACTCAACAATGAAAGGGGAGCTTTCAAGTCTTCGTTCAATTTGTGTGTATCATCTACAACAACTAAAGCCTTCCCCTACACTACAAAGAAACACGTCAAAAGGCTAAATCTTTACTTTCTTATTTATTTGGTATATTGCCTTGGGTTGGTATTGAAGACCAAGCCCGAGAAGAACAAGTTAAATTGTTTGATTCGTGCCTTATAATCATCTGGTTGAGTTGTATTCACAACTCTTAGAGTTGGAATCTAGAGGAGTGCATTGATACGGAGTTGTGTTATAATTGATTTAATAGAACCCAAGACACAAGAAGTATATGCTTGAAAAAGTGGAATAGAAAAGTTGTCTCCAACTCCTATACATTTTGCTTACTGTTTATTCTTGTTTTAACTATTCACTTATGACCATTTATTATGATTATCATAGTCACTCATTTGAAAAGAGGGAAATTAATTACTTAGGGTTCACATAAAAATTTTTAATAATATATTTCACCCTTCTCTTCTTGGGTTAAAAGAGGTTAAGCCATGCACATGCAAAGGGACCAACATATAGCTCATGGCTTTAGAACATGATTAAATTTTCAAAAATGTTATTGTTGAATTTCCATTCATATCGTTATTGTTATCACTACGGATGGTTAATTTCAACCACAGCACAATGTAAGAACACAAGCCCAAGTGATGTTTTTTGAATCCCATTTTACAATTCTCATATCATAACTCAGCTTTGAATGAAACATGTAGCATTTTGGTGAGGACATGAAGTAAAACCAATTTTACATCTGCAACATATAATTTATCATTGGCACCACCCCACACATGTTGCCTACATGAACATAAACAGGCCGGGCATTGAAAAGAGGGGTATTTCATTCAAATTCGGACATGCAAGTCATGCTGCCATTGACGTGGACATTTTACCCAAAACGTGGGCCACCATCACAAGTACCGAGTTTTGAGATGGAACATTCTAGACGCAGGTGGGTAGGTCGGGACGATTAATGAAATCCAGACCGTTGGCTCATGGGACAAAGACTCCAATTGGACGTACCGCCATGAATGCATGTCCGTACGTACCGGGAGCAACCGGCGACGAGGAGAGACAGACAGTGGAAGATACTCGGGCGCGTGAGAAAGCGACGTGGCTACTAGAAAAGAAAAGCGAAGGAAAACTATCTTTGCGGTGTCAAAGTAGACAGTTCCTTTAACGCCGGCCCTCCCTTATATGTGCGGATATGTGCATGTGGGGCTTTGACATGAAATCGACAGCTTTCTCTCCTTGATTTGACGTGAACGACGTAGACGCTTTCTTACCGTTGATTTTCAGTCGGCACTTAGAGGCGTGTCAACACCAAACCATTTTCTCTTTCTCGCCATATCATAACATTCAGAATACTGTATCGTCAACTTCACTTTTGAGTTTCTTTGCGTGTCTCATTGCCACAGATTTGCAAGGATTAAATCCAATGTATACGAACGTGGCTGGAGTTTGCAGATCACTGACAGCGCAATACCCTTTCTTTATCTCAGCCGTTGGTTTGATCGATGATGATGATAATAGGGATTAAAAGCGCCCAATAAGATGCCTAAAAGCTTAGGCCTTGTTTGTTAATAAAATTTCTTTCATTTTTTTACCACCTTTTAAATGATTTATCTATCAATAATTTTACTTTTATTTATTATTAACTTTATTTAGAATTATTGTTTCTTTTTTTATTCAAAAAGTGTTACCTATTCTATCTTCTTATACTTTATTTTTAGTTATTACTCCTATTTGATCCTATTGTCCTTCTTCAGAAATTTTCTTTTAAATGACAAGTCCCAAGAATAATTAAATACTAAGCTTCCATTTTCATAACTTTTTTCGGCTACATGTAAAATAGCTAGCTAGCTTTGGCAAAAGTAAGTGGGCGAGCATTGTTTTTGCTTGACATAGGAAGCGGACGAACCTCCATTAGAATATGTGAAAACCATTGAAAGTCATCATCGTCAACCCTCCATGTTAAATCTAATCCAATCAAAAGCCACATCGCTTGAATTCATTTTTCAAGTCTCTATTGGCCAAATTTCACTTCAAACCATGACCAAAAAGGATGGCAAAGCACCGAGATATATACATTCAAACCAAATTTCTTCGGGAGAGAATCGGAGAATATCGCGCGCGATACATGGGTTTGTGTGAAGGAAAGGAGAACGCGTACCTGCCTATGCATGTCAGTCCATGTGTATCTTCGGGAAATTAGAACCGTAGAAACGGTGAGTACCACGTAATCATTAACCTTTAATATAATATAATTCGATTTATTACAGCTGTGGCAGTGGCATACCCAATCAACTAATTAATCAAGTCTTGTCGGGCCTTACATTTCCATGAAATCGATTTATTGCACGGCTCTTGGCTGGTGCGTTTAATTTAGCAGGATAGAACGGAATAGGTGGTATCGACTTCCCACTTCTCATCCATGCATATTTTAGTTTTATTTTTGGTTTTAAAAATTACTTTTTTATATTATTCATTAGTAATAATTATCTCTCATTAATAATTTCATTTATTCATTTTTATAGTTGACTTAACGTTTTTTCTCTGACATTATTGTATCTTTATTTTCATATTTTAATTTTTTATTCTTTTTTTCCTTTTTCATTGTATAAATCTTATTTTATTATATTATCATCTTTATTTGTAATCATTATATATATTACCTTTAATCACTTTATAACTGAATTATTTTTATTATTTTTATTATTTTTATTTATTTATAATACCTTTTATTCAACCCCTCAGTTTAGGGTGTTAAAAAAAAACTTTTTGAACCCAAAGTTCGTAGCTTACCAACAAAAAGCTGGTGCAATTTATCAGCCACCCCAAAATATCAGGATATGTATGAATAATTGTTTAACCAGGAGATGAGATGTGGTGGACGTTGACGTCACTCTCCTTTTTTATTTCGTGCCTCGAAAAATCGCACGTTTTCGATGGGTACGTCTCATCGGGACATATTCCGCGACAAAATAAACAGGACGATAATACCCGGATAATTTGATATTTTGGACAACTAATAAGTGACTACAAATCCGTTATTTCTTTGATTTACTTCCATCTCAAACCAACGCGTATTAGGTGAGGGAAATCAAATCTTACAGCCGACGAAGAAACACAGAATTGCTTTGTCACCAACCCGTTAAACCCAACCCTCCATCTCGATCAATCTTCGTTTTATTTCAAATCCCTGTCACAAAATCGCACACCATGGAAATGTTGCTGTTTGCTTCTCTTTTATGATGGTGAGCTCACATTTTAAATGGCGGAGATGTTTTAATTTACTGGAACGAAAAGATATCTCGTTAGAAGAGAAGGCCAGCTGTATCGCTGGATGGATAGATAGATGGTAATCTAGCCATGCAAAATACAATATTGTAGAGATAAGATGGTAGGCTGGAATGATGTCCAAAAGTGAAGCCTTTCTTTAAATCTAGTTTTGAATTGATAAAAATGGACAGCTGAGAACATATTTCTGAGACGTGGGCCGTCAATTAATCCGATGCCTTAAAGCGAGAGATATATACATGGCAATTTGCATATTCTTATAGTTTTCAGGCGATCTTAACAGCTAGATAGGCATCTTTCTTGGGTCTCAGCGAACGGTCAGGATCGGTTGAACTGCTTTGCACTCGTTCAGCTGAACCAGACTCCTCCAGATGAATCCAGAAAATCCATGGAGGACGACATCGCTGCTTCAAATGCTCGCTCGCTTGATTTATTAAAGATATCTTGATGCCTGAATTACATAGAATTGGCTTGGGTCAACGTTAGATGTTTATAGGGTAGGATGCCTGTATGTTGACTTCTTCGTCAAGCTTCTAGTATCTGTTCGCATCTCATATAGATGGTGTTACATACTAATGATTCAATCATCATCAGATTAAATTGACATGTTGATATTATCGCCAATCAGTGGTACTGAAAACCACCAATTAGAACTTGCCAATTGAATAGATTAAATTATTTCTTTTAGAGTTATTTTTGGACATTGATAATTGTCAGAACTCAAAGGTTATAAATTCAGAAAGAGCAAATAAATAATAAAACTTACCAAAAAATTTTCATAGTTCATCCCCACTTTATGCGTTTTGACCACACCACGTTGGAACCGATGCGAGACACTACTATTTTCCTTCCTTTTAGGGAAAGAATTCCCATAATCTCACTATTTTCCTTATTTCTAAGGAAAATTCTGCTAAAATTTTGGTAGAGTTTGCTCTATATTTGTAAGACTTAAACCTATACATACATTTACAAATCATATAAATTTACATTTAATAATGATAAAACATTAACATAAACCCCCATACTCACTCACAGCCCAGAACCTTCTTAGCTACATGATGGTAATAACACAATCCATTTCTATATCATGCACAGTTTCCACTATTATGACATACCAATCATCTTGCATCATTATACATAACCAGAACATATTTCTAATAGATTTTATACAATTTTGAGTGCATATACGTAACACCAAAACTTTTAATCTATAATTTATACAAACATAACAAAATCATTGTCTTCAAGCTCCTTTGCTTGACCTGTCAGCTAAAAACATATAATAAACAGGTGTGAGTCCAAGCAAACTTAGTAAGTAGGCATAACGAAAAATAATAATTAAAATAATAGCATGTTTACAATCATATGGTCTACTATTATAAGCCATGTAGGCAACCCATATTAAACAGTGTCATTTTGGTCACACAGTCCATATTAAAACCAATATCTCAGTCGGGTATTTCACTTCTAAGTTATTCTGGGCACGTCATATCTATGCCATTCAAGTACCATATACCTACTTATATCATTACTATGTACCCCTCATAACTATACTACCATATCTGTGCCATTCGGGTACCTTATATCCACTAGTGCCTTACAGGCATCTGCATACCCTACTGTCTTTTACATAATTGGGATATTCTCTAGCCCCACTAAGCTTATGGAATAACAATAAGAATTTGAGACACAACTAGTCTCAACAATATACAACTAATATAATCATCATTCATGGAATTTTCATAATCCCCATTTATATATTTATGCTTGGAATCAAATAAATATAATCAATAGGATAACTCCTATCCCCTTTTTAGTAATATATTCGAAAGGAAGCCTACTTACCTTGAATGAGTCACTATACACTCCTCAAGTTCTATGCCTTTTCATCCTTCTCAGATTATCCTATACAGAGCCACCATTCCCTCCTTTATAAGACAATTTCACTTAAGCATATCAAATAATCGATTACAACTTCTATAAACTGTGCTTGTAGGGAGTGTAATTGGTCTCTTAAGATTTTTACATGACTTTCAAGTTCATAATTGCCCTTTAACATTATCATAAGCATCTGTCCTCCTTTAACCCTTTTTTAATTACATTCATACGTTATCTTAATGTCTATTTCATAGCCAAAGTCAAGTTACCATGGATTTAACTATTATATTTATAATCATCTTCCTCATGGAATTAGTTTCTCAGATATGCCATAGACTCTAAGTAATGACTTCTCCATAAG
The DNA here is from genome assembly GCA_036873735.1 of Pouteria campechiana. NCBI lineage: Eukaryota > Viridiplantae > Streptophyta > Magnoliopsida > Ericales > Sapotaceae > Pouteria > Pouteria campechiana. Next base: position 14,968 of record JAYJMB010055178.1, read on the forward strand.
GTATTCTAAGTAACCTTCACTTCTTATCATATACACATTGTATACAACTTGAATAACATGTGAATAATTTTAGAAATAATTTAATTAAGCCGTTGATCCATTTCATCCAACAATCTGTAAACATCCTTCATTTACAAATGGCTTAAAAACATAGGTTAGGGGATTTCATCCCTAATCACACATAATGAACCCATAGTGTCATAATCTTATATTCACCTTAATAACATGCTCATCATGTTTATAACTAAATTAAACCCAACATAATTACATTTTTATGTAAAACCCCCATGTTTACTATTCATAATTAACTATTCACATAAAAAACTTATGCATAATTATGTTTAATCTACTCTAAATCATGCCACAAACATTAGAATCTAGTTATTAGTCACATTCCTTTATCAATTGACACAATTTCATACCAATTCACCCCTGGGGTTACTGGTCACGAATAGGATTAATGCAAAACTATGATTTTTCCATACACAAATAGCCCCAAAACATCATTAAGAATGCATAAATTATTTTTCCCATGATTATTACTCATAAGATACGAAATTAGGGTAAAATCACTATTCATCTTCCTCAAATTTACTATTCATAAATTGGGCGTAAACCCTAGCAATCCAAATTTATGATTTCTCATGCCCAAATCACCCTAATCAACCCATGAAATCATTTCTCTCATGATTTCCATGTCAAATTCATCATTCCACCAAAGAATTCCAAAATTCCAAAACCCTAAAAATGAATAATCCAAAATCAAATGGGGAAAAAGGAATTTACCTTCAGTTTTGGACATGCCTTCCTCTTTCCCATGAAGATCCAACCTCCATACACCCAAATCCTCACTCCACCATGGCCAAATGAAAATTTTCTTTCATTCTCAGTCCAAAATGATGAAAAATGGGTGAAAAGTCTAGAATTCTTACTCTCATACATAATCTCAATGATTTTCTAGCCTAAATCACCAAGAAATCAAGGTTAAGGGGATGAGTTTTCATGGCTAGGGCGTGGGAACCAAAGGTGGAAGAAGAGAACCAAAAATAAAATAAAAAGAAATGGGCCAAACAACCCTTAGACACTAGTCAGTCGACATTGGCACAACTGCCTCAAATCTGGGGTCGCAGCCCCAAAACTTTTTGCCCATATTGCCATGTTAACGCTCGGCGCTGCAGCCCCAAATTTGGTGCCAGAGATAGTCTCACTATTTTGGCCATATCTTTCTCATACAATGTCCAAATAATGTGATTCTTGAGGCATTGGAAAGATATCTTTAACTTTAATGTTAACCACATTTTCTAAATCAACTTCCATATATGTCACAAATTTAAAAAAACTGACCCAATTCGGTAATCTGGGTACTTTTTACTTATATGGAGCAATTTAGGTATATTGATCATAACTTTCTCATAAGATATCATAATTACATAATTTTTGATGCATTTGAAAGATCATTTCAAGATATATAACTGTTATGTTCAACACTTTTGTAAATTATCCATTATTGATGTCCAACATTGATCACAAATGACCCTTTTTTATGCATCTAAAAATGCACAAAAATGGCCCTCATAAAACATAATTTTTATTCCAAATTTCTCAATTCTTCCTCAATTTTAGCACCATAGGTGTTACATTGACAAAATTGTCAATTTCTCAAGATAGATTTGTTGCCCACTCTATGTGCCAACTGGGGTGTAGTTTATCTTCAGGATATAATGAATTCACAAATAAAAATCAACACTAAGATTTGCACTTCTAAGTATTGAACAGATCCTCAAATCAAAACTTTATTTAAAATGCTAAAAAATTATGTAGAAAGAGATGAAATAGTAAGTAAAGCAATCTCGACTTCTCACTATATCAAGCAGAAGAAAATTTTGATATTTAGCATGAATCTTTACTGGAATTAAATAAGTTCTGTAGTGTCTTGATGTCTTTTCACAGAAGACACCAAGACACCCTTTCAAAACTCTAAACACCTCTTAACTTCAAAGTGCAACCCTTCACTTAAATAGATGAAGTAAAGCAGTTTATCTTATTAGTTTCAGATGGTTTAATTAACTGACTATAATTGCCAAAATATATTAATTAATATTAATAAATTCTAACCTCCTAGCTCCTTGTGACGATGTGCACATATTAAGTGCAAAGTGCGCCAATACATATGCCAAAAGATGCCCAAGCAACCCTTGCGCCCACATCCCGTGCATGTGAGTGAACGGTGTAGATTCGAACCCAGGCATTCTATAGCAAAATCTTATTAAGTCACCACTATGCCATATAATAATTTTAAAAATCTCTTTAATAAAAAATAATCATAATTTATTTTTGAAATTTATTTAAATGCACTAATAATAACATGGCTAGATGGTCCAGATTTAGAAAAAGATATATTAAAAATACATGAATCATGATTTAGAAAAGATTTAGAGTTATTCCATGGCCTAGGCACCAAAATCCACCCCTTAAGAATCATTTAAAACTCTTTTGTTTGATTCCTATTTTGATGATTAACAAACTTGGATAAACTTAGATAACTTGATGTGTTGAGCATGTGAAATGATTTGATTTGGTTGAGAATTGAATGATGGTTATCTAACACTTGAAGGATATGATGTGGAGTGGATTCCACTATAGTTTGCTAAGTATTTGTCTAACATGTGGTAACAGGTGCATTGGAGAATTTAGTTGAATTCTTAAGATGGGAATTTAAAGCGTGATGAATAGTCATTTGTGTTTGACTATATGGTTTGTTTGTATGATGAATGAATTGGTGTGAATAGTATGTGAAATATGGAATGTGTATAAACATGTTGTGGAATGACATGTTTAAATCTAATTTATTTTAAGCTAATTTAAAACATTGACGGATTGCATATTCGTGGATGTTTTTTGTGAAATAAAGCTTCAAAGTCAAATTGGGTGAAGTTGCATCTTCAATGGATTTGTATCAAGCAAAGTTGAACTTTGACTAATTGCCCAACATAGATAAATCTAGTGAAGTTGAATCTTGACGAATTTCATGTGAAGAAAAATGTTGACAAATTATCAAAGACAGATTTCGTGTGAAGGGATAATGCTAACGAATTATCAAACAATGTTGGTGGTTTTTGTTCATTACAGACAATTTTGTAATTCTAGTTCTCATGCCTTCTTAACTCGTTCTTCAACTTCTTTGAGAAAAAACCTCCTAGTAATTGTCAGGTTACAAAGTGGGAGATTATTTGTAGTAAAAGTAATCTTTTTGTGGGTAAAAAAGAGAAGATAAAAAAGACTTAGATTTGTAGCAAAATAAAAATTTACTAATATATGTTTTACAGGTGATCATGATCATATTGGATGCTGTGAATTTCATTGAGTCTCAGAGTCACTTATGGTGTTGATTAGTTGTAAGTTGATTTTTGTTATTCTTTCATGATATTCATTGTACCTTGGTTTGGCTTGTAAACCAAGAGATACTTTGAATTATTATAAGGTGTATAAGTGATTCAACTATACAAATCACCTGGAGTTGTAAACATAGAGAATAGGAAATTTGTACCGCTTTCAACTTTGAGATTAAGTTGACTAGTGGAACATAAGTCAAGGAATTTGATTTGGAGAGTAGAGTATGTAGGATTTGCCCAACCACTATAATATCTACGTCTTTAATTCTATCTATGTGGTTTAATATTCTTATGTAATTAACATGCATCTATTATTTTTAAGCATTAAATATGAGACCAACAAGAGGTATCAGAGCAGTCTTTGTATTGCTTAAAGTGATATCATAGCTTCATCAAGTAGTAGTGAAAGTGGAAATGATAATAGTGGAAATTGTTGAGTTTAAGAGTTTGGTTTTAATGATTAACAAAACTTGTTAATGATTTAAATTAAGCTAATGATATTTTTGCTAAGATTTGATAATTCAAAGGAAGCTTCGGAGGAAGCAAGAAGGCTTTAAAGGAAGAAAAGAAGCTTTAGAAGACGCATTTCAAACTTTAAAGGAAGGTTTAGAAGCTCTGAAGGTCAGATCCGATATGCATAACTGCCTACAGTATTGCCTACAAGGATCCAAAGAGATGTGTTCTCATTGGACTATCGTGGCTGATATGGAAGCAGCTTGCAGTATTTCCTGGGGCTCTGTTACCTGTAATGCGCCTACACCTCCAACGGTTGAAAATATTTTTATCATTGCAATGGCTATTTCACAACAGTCTTCTTCCAAATGGTCCAAAACCTTCTCGGGAGATATAAATAGAAGATCCATTAAAGAGAAACATGATGCTTGGGGGTTTTAAGTGCTAAAGACAAATTAAATAAAAGTAACTCATTTAAGTTTCCAAAGTGTATTCACTCCAAGGTGCTGCTAAGATTAAAGTGCTTTAAGGCTACATCATATCCATCTCAAAAGAGTTCAAATCATGATAAAGTGCTTATTATTTTATCTTTTATAGTTGAGCTTTACTAATAAGTATAACTTAGCCTGTGAAAAGGCATTTTCATGTACAATTTGTATTTATACAGGGGAGTTTCTAGTTAGCTTTGAAAACCGGAGTTGCTGGTTAGCTCTGGAAACCAGCTGTATGAGTTGTTGATGAGCTCAAGGAAAACCATCATTGTATGAGTTACTGGTGAGCTTAAGGAAGATTAGTATTGTATGAGTTTATTGGTAAGCTGGGTAAAACCAACACTGTATGAGTTCTTGGTTAGCTCGGGAAACCAAGGAGGTGTGATTCACATGTTGATAGTGGAACCCAAGGTTGGGGAAACCTTGGAGAGTGGATTAGGTACTAAAGGGGCCCAAACCACTATAAATCCTTGTGTTCTTATTGTTTCCATTTAGGTGTGCTTCCATTGCATTCTATTCTCTACACTTGCACATCCCATTTGATTTTTACCATTTCACTTGAATTCCAGTTTGGCCATACACCCTACAATTTGGGAACTAAGGACCTAACATTGTTATTAGAGTAGGACACTAAAATCAAGATTCATTATTTTATCTCTACCTCAGTATGATCCCATATGGCAAATAGTTTTGGTCAAAGCATAGTGGGTTAATCGACCATTAGACCTCCATATTCAGTGAAGCATTCTTTACACTAAATTTTATATTATTTTAGCCTTCACATCTTTATCTCTCATAAGAGAACCATCTTGTATGAAAGTGTGCAAGATAAAAAGATAATTATCAGCTGCTTAGACTAAAATGAAAAATTATTAGCTAGATGAATTTTGGTTTGAATATGAGACATAAAGCTATTATATTATGCATTATAGGGGGAGCATTGTATATTGAAGTTTAGGATCATGCATTTTTGGGGGAGAATAGTTCAGTTCCTCATACTTGTGATTAATGATAATCTCTCATCCCATAGACCTTTTTGATTATGACAAAAGGGGAAGAATGTTATGATTTGATATATTTGAGGAAAAATGATACAAAGAGGGGGAGGATGAAAGACTAAACTTCTAAAGGCTTTTGAATGTGGACCAATCTTTCCACTATAGGCTAAAATGAAATAAATTTTCACAAGCTTATTGAATTAGTTACATAGGGGGAGTTTACCCAGGTCATTAGCACTATTTTTAGTAGTGTAAATCATCAAGTTTTGTCATTATAAAAAGGGGAAGAACATTAAGTCTAAGAGTTTGGTTTTGATGATTAAAAAAACTTTTTTATGACTTGAATTAAGCTAATGGTATTTTTGCTATGATTTCATAAATTAGAGGAAGCTTTAGAGAAAGTAAGAAGGCTTTAGGGGAAGAAAGGAAGCCTTAAAGACACATTTTGAACTTTAGAGGAAGGTTCAAAAGCTCTAGAGGTCACAACCGATATGCACAGCCACCTGTGGTATTGCTTTCGAGGCGCAATCAGTTTGCCCATCACTTATGGTATTGCTTGCAGGGCTCTAGGGATATGTGTTCTCATTGGACTTTCATAGTCGATATGGAAGCTGCCTATAGTATCACCTAAGGCATGAATGCTTGCGATGCTCCTACCACTCCAACGGTCGAAAATCTTTGTGGCATTGTAACAATTATTTTGCAATGGTCTTCTTCCAAATGATCCAAAACATCCTCGGTAGATATAAATAGAAGATCTATTAAAGAGAAACATGTTGCTTGGGGGTTCTAAGTGCCAAATATAAATCAAGTACAAATAACCCATCCAAGTTTCGTAAGTGTATTCACTCTACAGTGCTGCCAAGATTAAAGAGCTTCAAGGCTACATCATACCCATCTTAAAGGAGTTTGAATTGCTATAAAGTTTTTATTATTTTATCTTTTGTAGTTGAGCTTTAACAGTGTGTACACCATAGCCTAGTTAAGAGGCATTTTCATGTACACTTTGTATTTGTAAAGGAGAGTTTCTAGTTAGTTTTGAAAACTAGGGGGAGTTGTTTGTTAGCTCTAGAAACCGGTTGTATGAGTAATTGGTGAGCTCTAGGAAAACTATCATTGTATAAGCTATTAATGAGCTCAAGGAAAACTAGTGTTGTATGAGTTTGTTGGTGAGTTGGGTAAAACCAACATTGTATGAGTTCTTGGTTAGCTTGGAAAACCAAGGCAGATGTGACTGCACACATTGATAGTGGAACCCAAGGTTGGGGAAACCTTGGAGATTGAATTAGGTGTTGAACCATTATAAATCCTTGTGGTCTTATTATTTCCGTGCTTGTGTACTTTCACTGCATCCTGTTCTTTTCATTTGAACATCCCATTTGATTTTTCCATTTCACTTGGATTCCAGTTTGGCCATACACCCTATAATTTGGGGACTAAGGACCTAACAGAAATTGAAATGGTAATGTCAGTAGTGGATTTGCATTTTGATCCACTAATTTTTTAGAGGGACTTTATTCAAATAGACTCCCATATCTAACTAGTGAAAATTATCCACTTGGGAAACTAGGAATGAAGGGTTTCTTGATGGGTCATAATATGTTTTTTTAGAGCATAATAGAAGATGGTTTTACAGTTCTAGAAGATATGACTAGCACCTGGACAATAGAACAGAAAGAGAGAAGTTCTACAAATGAATGGGCTAAAATTTGTATTTATTGTGCCATTTCACAAGCTAAGTTTGAATGGGTGTTTACTTGTAAGTCTACAAAAGATATATAGGATAAACTTCAAGGTACCCATGGAGGCATGTCTCAAGTGAAAGAGACAAAAATGAATATTTTAGTGCATAATTATAAACTATTTATTATGTTACCTAATGAGTGTATCACTGAGATGAATCATAAGTTTATTAAGATTGCCAATGCACTTAAAGGACTAGGAAAAGAGATCACCAAGAAGGAAGAAGTTCAGAAGATTCTCAGATCTTTACTTAAGGCTTGGACAGTAAAGGTGACTATAATTGAGGAAGCTAAGGACATCTCAAAGTTAAAGGTTGATGACTTGATACGCTCATTGTTGTCACATGATCATGTCATAAAAAAAAATGAAAATGAAAGTAAAAGTAAAAGATCTATTAGTTCAAAAGTTAGATCTAACTAATCTGATATTGATAGAGGTGATGAAGAAGAGGAAATTGTTATGCTCACTCGCCGATTCAAGAAATTCTTACAAATGAACAATAGAATGAAGAATCAATTTGAAGTAGTCGAAAGATTGTAAAACAAAAAGGGTGATAGAAAACCTAAAACAAAGATATCTTACAAAAAAGAAGAAGATGAAATCAGATGCCACAATTGCGGTGGCAGTGGCCATCTAAAGAAAGTTTGCCCGTCTATCAAAAATATAGAAAGAAGAAATAGAAACCTACGAGTTTTGGTCCATGATGTGATAACAATTCATTTATTTCTGTGGATTCTAAATTCAACAATGAGGAGTGCCATGTTGGTCTAATGGCTTGAGAAGATAAGAAACAAGAAAGTGTTGGTCCCTAACAAGATGGTAGCTCAAGGGAAGGGGTGGGGGTGGGGTTGAATTGAGCTTTTAAAAATTTTGGCCAAGTTAAAATATTAGTGTTGAAAAGGAATAAAGAAAATCATGCAACACACTAAAACAATGATTTTTATAGTGGTTTGACCTTTCTTGGGTTCCTACTCCACTTCTCTAAGTTAGTCTATTTACTGCACTTAGGTTCCACTAACACCTTGATTAACAATTTGACCAAATACACTTTAGCTTTTAGAGCTTACCAAAAACTCTTACACTTCCCAGTAAGCCTCTTACTTGCTATACCAAAAAAATAGAAATAACTTGTATAGATATGTAACACCCTAGGTGTTAATTTTTGGATAATTACGTATTGGAACGCATTGCAATTATCTTTAGTATGATTATAATGGTGAATTGAGATGGCGAAATGAGTTTTGAAATGAAACAATCTAAGTATGTATGAATTTCACATGAGTAAAATGTAAGTGTGCAAGTTTAGGCATATGTGCATGGTTATATAACTTGATTCCAAATTAATTGAGGCAAAATTATGGTGCATTTTATGTGGAGAATGATGATTAAAGCATATGAAAAAGATAAAATCAAAGTGAAAAAAATACATAGCAAAAAAGGGGAGGAAAATCACACACAATAGGAGGCAGTATAGTTGGCACCGAAGCGCGAAAAAGGGCAGGGCGACATCCAGTGGAGCTGGCACCACAACACCAATTGGTGGCCAATGATGGTGAATGGGTTTTTAAAACCCATTATGTTCTATTTCAACCCAATTCCATTTTCCTCTTCTTCCCCAGCACTTGAGCCTTGAAACCCATCTCTCCAACCTAGATTTCTCGTTAATTTAGCTAGGAAATCATCTTACTTAGCTCAAGATGTAGCTGTTTAGACAGTGAAGGAAAAAGGCAAATCTATGTTTCTACAAATTATGGAGATTTTGAAGAGCTTTGAGTTGGAAATCATAGCTTGGGAGGATGACTAAGCAGGAAATGAAGGTAAGTTTATTTTTCCCCTATTGAAATGACAATTTTTGTTTGCTAGGATTTTTGCCCAAGTCATGAATAGTAAACTTAGGGGAATTTGGAGGAAATTGGTAAGACTTTCATGAGAAGATTGCTTAATCCTTCATGTAAAATGATTTTGGGGTGAGTTGGATGTGAGAACGTTGAGTTTAGGCCATGACCTAATGAGAGGTTAGAAAGGGTCTTGTGTATAAATGCTTCAAGCTGCTAATTCATGAAATTAAAGGCTTCATGAACTTGTATTGGGGCTAATTAATTAATAGTCATGTTGAATAATGGATGTATGTTGATAGAAAAGAAATTACTTTCAAATACCTTCTTGAAAGAATATGAATTAAGTGATGTATTTGACGTGTTCAATAAATTACCCAATTGAGAAGTCACGTATGTATAATTAGAGTTTGATTAATTGCAACCCTATGAGCTAAAGAGAATGGGGTGAGGCCCTTGTTTATTTTGGGTATAATTAATTATTGATGAAAGCATTTGGATATTAATTGTGTAAATGTGAAATATGATACATGTTGTATGTATAGGAATATTTGGGCAAGGAATTGATAGTGGAATTTATGCAATTGGAGGCTCTCTGCAATGTTTCATTAGGTAATTAGGAGCCCCTATTTTGGTTGAATGTATGGATGAATGGGAATAATTAATATCCCATTGGTTGTGTCCGAGCATATATGTTTTGATTGGAGATAGTAGATATCCTGTGTCTTGTTAAAAGTTGGTATTTGTTAAATGTTGTGAATATATGAGTGTATGGGATAGTGAGTATCCCTTGATTGTGTATTCAATGAATTTCTTTATGATCATTTTATGATATAATTGTGTGCATATGATAGGATATGAAATATCCCATGAATATTCTCTATGTATGGATTGAAGGGAATAAAGTGTATTCCCTAGTGCAATTAGTATATTTTATGAGAGATTTAGGGATAATGAGAATCTCTTGAATTGTAATGCTTGGTAATTGTTATGGTTGGGGATAATAAGTATCCCAAGTGAGTTCTTCATTGTGATCATGTGAAGAAACAGACTACACAAGATAACTAATATCCCACGATCGTACTAATAGTGTGTTCTGTTATGTGAATAGAGATTAACGAGGATTTTGAATATCCCAGAATGCCCTATGTAATATATGTATGAAATTGATAAGATGGGATACATCTAGTGCTTCTATGGTTTAGTTATGATGGGATGATGCATAGATGGCATAATTAAGATATGGTAGGCCCAGAGTGGCCCAAAGGTGATGTGAGGTGCCTATATGGCGTAATATGCCTGAAGGGCGCAGGATGTGTATCTTGGCCTAATGAGGACTCGAGCCTCATAGTGGTATACTCATGGAAGGATTGTATGGTTATATTGTATTCATGTTCTCATCTAGAACATATGATTTCTATTTGATTATTATTTTCTTATCATGCCTACTTACTAAGTTGCCTGGACTCACACCTTCTTATTCTACATTTTCAGTTGACAGGTCACGTAAAGAATCCCAATTGTGGGTTGGGACTGATGAGCAACCTTGAAGACATTGTCTTGTGGTAAGATAAATTGGGATAAGAATTCCTTAATGTAGGTGTCATTGTATTTGATTCAATTATTGTATGATGGATGAATGAATCCAAATGATTTAAATGAAATATAATGGCATATCATAGTAACTATTCATGATATTGCAGATGGAATGGTATGATTCTAAGGATGCATATTGCCATCATGATATGGTTTCGATCTTGCGAGGAGTTGTAGGTATGGGTGTGAATGTTGTAGATTGAAATGTTGTCTTACAATTCTTGAAATGTAGATTTTACATGATTCAATAAATGTATATCATGTATAAATGCTTATATTTCAAAGAAGACTCTACTAGATTTTTGGCAAAGATTTTCCAAAGAAATGGGGAAATGGTAAAATGCATAGGTCCTAAATACTTAGGTTGTTTATACAAAAATTAAAGCATAACAATAAATAATATAACACATAAAAATAGAAGTTTAAAACATTAAAAAGATTGTTGAAGATGTGGCTTTGAATTCTATTTCAAAATATAGCACAGTTGGAGTTGAAATCTTTAGAAAAACACTTAATACTTGTGTAAATGCTCTTTAAATTCATCAAAAAACTTCTAGAATGTCCCAAGTAAATCTTTTTATACTAGGATTAAAAAACTATCCATTTTGGTTAGCAGCACGCATTAAATGTGAGCAAAATGTTCAAATTTTTGACCATTGGAGAGTCATTATCACTTCAGAGCTTCTGAAGTAAGAATTCAAAACCTCTAAAAGTTAGGATAGCATAATTTAGCACTCATTTAGAATTTTTTATGATTGGTTGATGTCGTTGTTGCTTCAGAGTCTCTAGAATAAAGTTTCAAAGCCTCTGAAGGTTGGGGACTTTGCAATTTTGAGCTCATTGCGAACATCTTGAACTTTTGTCTTCAGTGACACATTATAGACATGTGCCAACATGTCTAAAGTAAAAAATTAGAATGTCTGAAGTGACATGAAACCTTCAACACTGCACTTTCATGCTTCAACACCTCTAATGTTTACTTCCGAACATCTGAAGCAATGTGCTTCTACTATAGCAACACCTTTGAAGTTAATCTTTCACAGTCAAAGTGTTCCTTCTAGGATGTTGACATACTATCAACTCTTGTTCTTCTTCTAAAACTCCTTTGAAGCAAATCTGAAAATATTCTAAAGCTATTTGACTTGATCTTCAGATCTTCTGATGGCTTAATATGTTTTGAACTTCACTTCTAAGATCCTAAGACTTGAAGTTCACCTCTAAAGCTTATGTTGACAATCCGAAGCATCTCTGAAGTAATTCTGAAGAACCTGTAAAGCTTGTGAATAAACTTTGATTTATCCCTCTGACTTTTGAAGCATGGATTTCATCACTGAAGCACCTCTAAAGCTTCCGAGACTTAACCGCTTCACCTATAAAGCTTCTCTAAAGAACATTTGAAGATGTTTTGAAGCTTCGAACACTTCTTCTTGCTAATATTTCTTCTACATTTCTGAACATACTCTCAAGTTCTTGCTTCTCTTTTGAAATTTGAGTTCTCACTCTAAAATCTTCTAGATGTCATATCTGAAGTTCTAAAACAACTCTAAAGCCTTCAGAACATCTTGCTGAATATATCTGTGTCACCTCTAAAGCCTATATTCATCATCTGAACTTTGGCATAGGATTGTTCTTCCTCCACCAGTGTACTTGAAATCATCTAAAGCAAGTTTGAAGCTTCCTTATGATGCCCGATAGTTCCAATAGTTATGGTTTGGCCTTTGAAGCTTGAGTCTCACATCTAAAGCAACTCTAAAGTAAGTCCTTGCTTCTTAATTGAGTCCATATTGATCCTTTTGAAATCTAAAGTGTGGAGATCTATCTCTAAACTCATTCTAAAGTTCGGCATGTTTTTGTGCTATCAGAATTTATGTTCAGAACTTCTGATTGCTTCTTCATACTTCTCTTGATTTCAGATGTGTTCCAGTCCATTTAAAATCATCTTCTTAGTTTAAAAATATAATTCCTTGAGCATTTACTTGATTTTCTTCTTTTTAAGACTTCAGTGAGGTGGATTCAATCTTGATGTGATCTTATGCATATTGTCCATCACTTTGAAGTTACTTTCCTAGCTTGGTTAATTATAACTTATCACTCATGTGTTTGCTCATCATCAAAACTTAACTGACTAATCATGTTCATCATTAAAATCAAGCTTAGTAGAAGGGTTAGACTCAATAGAAAGTAATGTTTCAGACGAGGTAAGTTATGATGATTTTCTATTTGAATTATAATAGAAACACATTACACTTCTTAGAGAGTCAAAAATTTGTATGAAAAATGTGCAAATATGAAAAAGGAATTTCAAACCCCAAAAGAATTGATTTTGAGATTACAACTTGAGTTTAAAGTTCCTTTTTATGAATATTCTCAATTGAAACCTGAATATGACTGATGTGAATGTAAAATATCATATTTTATTCCCTTAATATTTATTCTTTTATACTTATTTTATT
>JAYJMB010055189.1:0-25592 GCA_036873735.1 Pouteria campechiana
ATCCACTGTCAAGCCTAAGATAAATAATCATGTATTTATTAATTGATTTGAGCATTTTCTTCTATTTTACCAAAATATACCAAAACCCTAACCCCAATTTGGGTGAAATTGTGAATTTTTTACATTTTGAAACTTCTAAGTCAACCCAACTAGGCTAAAGTGAATCATCACGTCTAATTATAAAATTAAAAGTATTTAATTCATATTTTACATGATTCATGTCCATTTATATAAAAATTCTCAAATATTCACTTTTTCCTAAAATCCCCAAAAAGTTGTTCTTGCTTGATTAACCTTAATAGCATAGTAAGAATGACTAATCTCACTTACCTCTAGTTCTCTTGCGCTTTAACCGTAGCTAAGAAAGAAACATCTCATGGGTTTTCCGTCGCCAGCAAGAACAAAGAAGAAAAAAAATGATGAAGAACACCAGCCCGAACGCAGTATAAAACAAAAAAGTCACTGTTCACTATTCTTGCGATTTTACTGTTCATGTAGAGCAGTCTTTAGAAAAAATCATATCTTATGCTAGATATATCAGAATTAAATGATTTAAGTTTCTATTTAAAGATAATTTCAATAAATACAACTTTCATGTTGAACATTTTTCCAAATTATGGCATAAATTAGGGGGAAAATTAGTTACAATTAATGCTCCACCGTCTGGGTTACTGTTCACACTGACAGCTTGGAGCAACTTTACAAAAAAAAATCATATATTTTGATATACAACTCGGATTGGAGTGATTTAAATTTATATTGATAGATAATTTCAATAAAAATAATATTTATGTTGAAAATTTCTCCAAATTCAGTTTCTAAATAAGCTAAAATTCACTCCAACTACCTGCCACATCATCATTATTTTCTGCATATATGACTTTGATGCAGTTTCAGTAAAATGATAATATCTTGAGCTATAAGGCTCCGATTTGAGTGATTCAAGATCCCATGAATATAAAAGTTTGATATTTACAACTTTTATATTAACCATATGTCTAAATTTGGATCATAAATAGTATAAAATTGATAATCTTTAGGCTATTATGTTGCTGCCAGCATAGTATAATTCTATAAAAATTCATAACATTAACTATAGAACTCTGATTTTGGCAATTCAAATGAATAAATAATTACTAGATCTATAGATCTTGTGTTAGGAGATTTTCCAAATTATATATATATATATATATATATTTAAAACTCTCCAAAAGTTTTAATCAACTTAACTAATTTTGGACAACTTAACTTCTGCTTTATACCAACTCCTTTAATGTACTTACTATTACTTCTAAGTATCCCATTGACATTATAATATTAAATCATGATTTAATATTAAACTTTATCATTTATCAAATAATTCTAAAGCCCAATTAATCTTACCACTCAGTATTCATCATTTTCACTTTAATTCATGCTTAATTAAATTAAACTTTATAAACTTACCAAACTTCACTTATTACAATACCTTAATTATTAATATGGTCTTATACCAAAATTCAAGGGCTTACACTATTCTACAATAATATTCATATCTTTGTAGATTTAGACTTAAAAAAAAAAAAGATCCATAAGCTCTTTCCCAAGTAATAAGATGAAATAAAATTAAGTGATGTTTTATGCCAATGATGTCTATTGCTTGTTCACAGGTCTGTATGAGGGTGGAGTGTGAAAAATCCATGTTGAGCTGCCAGATGCCTACCCGTACAAGTCACCATGGATTGGTTTTATGAACAAAATATTTCACCTCTAATGTTGATGAATTGTGAGCTTCCATTGCTTTCTCTTGATCACTTTATTTCTCTGAGTTGCAGGTGATGCTTTTCCCTGCCAGATGCCTATCATACAGGTGATGCTCTTGAAATATTCCAACGCCCTCTTGAAGGCTGCAGAAAATGGCAATTACAATGAATACCAAAGGAAGTTATGTTGGAGTTGGCTCGGAAAGAGAAGCTATCATTGGAAGCATAGCTCCAACTTAACTCGCAAAGCCACTGAATCACTATCAACTGAGCTTCAACCGGAGAAAGAGTAGACATTGGAGTTGCAAAGACAAATTACAAAGTTGGCATCTGACATTTCAGACCGAGACCATGTAATAGAGGAATTGAGGCCTACAATTACCAACACCAACCACAGCTTTTCTCAGGAGAAAGCTCATCTAGTGATGGAAATCTCAGGATTGTCAGGAACTAAGGCATTGGTAATGAAATGTTCGATTGTCGAGGAACCAAAGCATCTTCGACAAAATGTTTCATTGGTTATGAAAGCTTTGATTTTGTCATGGTCGTGTTTAGGTGGAATTAGTTTCAGTTTACATTCGGAGATATTTTGTCAGGGTGTTTGGATTTTGATTTACTAGATCATTGAATGGATATGCAATGGAACTATAATCCTGTTGGTGATCTATTTTTCTTTATATTTACTCCTAAATTGGAGTGACTTAAAAGAGGAACATTTTAAATCCTATCATGATGACTGAGTGCCCATGATACAAGATTCATCAATGGACTACCCCTTGAAATGGTAAAAAATAATTATAATGGCAATTTGGCAGTAGGTTTTGAAATGGGAAAGTGGCTGTAGTGGTAGTGGTGGATGGTTGTCTAAGTAATCCTAGCAAGTTGCAAGGACTGTAATACTGTATGTCCCCTTGAGCTAGTGAGTCCACTGAAAAAACAAAAACCACATGTGGATGGAAAACACAACGTATGACACCCAACGACCAAATAAAATTGATAACCACATAAAATGGTACAGGCAATCATATAGATGGAAAAGGAGGCCTCAATAACCTAAATGCATCATATTATGATTAAGATCAAAATGCAAAAACCTTGTAGCACGATTCAAAATCTTAAGGTTGCATCAGAGTACATAAGTTTACAAAAGTTTAAATTTCAGTAACATCACTGCAGGTTGGGGGCACGAGCATTGTATTGAACCTAGGGTAAGAACCTAGGAAGCAACAATGCTCCATGTCTCTTGAGTGGCATAGCAAGAGCTCTCAATTGAAGCCAGCCATTTATTGCCTTTACTGCTAGGTACATTGGACCCTCTGGGCACCACCATGCATGTCTTCATACTCCTCATAAGCCTCTTGTGCATGTGCTTGCTACTTCCATCGCATTTTCTCTTCAATGTTGACCTCATGCAGTATCGTTTCCTCACATTCATCGAGCTCCATGTCTATTAGCTGGCTCAATGCCCTTGGTGGCAGGACATTCTCCAAAGCCTTGCACTGGTTTGGAGTGAGTGAATCTGGGAAATCAACAATGAAATGTATATAGAGTTTCCCTTTCATGAAAGGCCGCCGGTACATTGGCATCGCCTCATCATTAATTGCCTTGAATTGATCTGTTACACACATGTCGAAAGAAACAAAACATCAATATATCACTTTTGCTCAATGTCCTATTTTAGAAAGGAGATGGAGGAGGAAAAGAATTATATTTTCTTTTAGACCATGGAATTCCACATTGAATTCATTAATTCCATCATTGATAGTCTCCACCACATAGTCACTCATCATCCTAAAATTGAAATTGACAACATGAATAATGAGAGAGGGGGAGATGGGAGACTTGAAGCTCCCCTGAAATCGAAATTGACGAGCTTCGCGTCGCGTTGCTGTCTTCCTAAATTCGAAATCGACAAAGCTCCCCTGCATGAGATGGGAGAGAGGCAGAGACGGGAGAGCAGGATGTGAAATCGATGGGCTCCAGTCTGGAGATTGACAAAGCTCCCCTGAAATCGACGCTAGGAGACTTGAGAGAGTGTTTCTAGAGGGAAGGAGGAGATGCGGAGGTTATCGATTTTGGAATGTAGCGTTGCTGTCGGGATGAGAGAGGGAGAGGCTTTTTGGCTTCTTGTACATGGACCAAGTGCTTGAGAGAGGGTTTCTGGAGGGAGGAAGGAGATGCACTTATTTAGGGCTGTCGAGATATGGATGAGAGAGGGAGCGACTTCGTTTCCCTCTTCCTCATGGACTGGGTGTGAAACGGTGAGTGGATTTTGGACGGCCAGATTTGCTTCTACCCCAGCCAATGGTCTAAGATAGCAATTGCTCCCAGGCACTCCAGCAATCGAGTGTATATAACCTATATATATATATACATGAAAAATAATCTAGTGTAGCTGGTGTAATAGTCGTTTGATGGAGTGGGCTTTATTTGGGCCTTTTGTTGGGCTTTGTGAGTGGAGGGAGGGAGAGTGAGACTTTTGACTCCGACTCCCAGGAAAACAAAAACACACCCATGCGGAATAACAACGACTACTTCCCATCTCCCTTAGTCACACCTACTTCCCATCTTCCCCAACTAGATGGGCGACGAAAACTCATCTCCCTCTTCATCGATCTGCACCCTCTTCGCATCTTCTCATCCTATTTTTTCAAGTCGGCTCCCGTAGGTCAGCTACCCCCAAATCTCTAGACTTGGAGCAAACCTTGAAAATGGGTCGATTCCTCCAAGTCCCATCCACAACCGCAAAGGAGTTGCCAAACCCGCTAATCTGGCAAGACTCACGAACCGGGAGAAGTTCTTGCAGTAAGTCATATTTGTTACACTAGCTCACTATCGTCCCTGCCATTGTTTTTTCTAAAAGTTGCATTACTTTCAAGACAACATTATGTGCTTTTGGTTATTACTACAAGTGAGATAGCTGTTCAAGCTTCTCTTGATTGGAAATATGAGAATGGCCCAACAACTGTTTGATGAAATGACACCTGAAGATATTTCATGCAACCACCTTTGCGAATGAGTGCACAGGGTGCAGAGCACAGGGAGTGCCATGTGTTTGACAAAAAGATTGCGAAGGATATTTGTCATGGGATATTACCATTCATGGACATCTGGAATCACATATGGTTGTTAAGCTGTTGGGTGTCTACCTCTTTGAGAAAAAAGGGGTTCTGTGGAACTTTATGCCTAATTTGAAATGAAAAATTATGGATTCCCATCTTTTTTTCTGTATTCTTCTTTTATTTAATTTCTATTTGTGAATTTTATTATTATAGTTTTGAATTGTAAATAGATATGTGATTAGTAAAATACATCCAACTTTCCAATCTAAATGGCTATTCATCTAAATTTTTATACTTTGTATCATGTTTTGTAGTGATTAGCATATTTACTGAAGGATGGTGTTATTATCTATTTTCACATAGATTGATTTAGGTCCATGGATTTACATGTAGATATTGTGAATGTAAATAATAGGGATGGGGTAGGTTCCACTGATCTAAGTGGACGGGGTGTCGAGATAGGTAATATAGAAGTTGATAATATGGATGCAATGGGTAGTGCTATACAAAATGCATCGATAGGTATACATGAATTTTTGCCCAGAACTCCTATTGATCTAACTTCAAAGATTAACCAGCAATTTGAAAGTAAGAAAAATGTTTATCAATTCTATAATGGTTATGCAAAACTATGTGGATTTAGTATTGAAAGAGATATGTAAGAAAGTTAGTCAATGAAGATGTATGAGCTCTGGTTTTTAAATGATCTAAAGAGGGATTAAGGAAGGTCAAACTCATTGAAGTAGATTACTCGCCAGCAGACTCAAATGGTTCACATGAAGCTTCAAATGTTATACCGACAAAACAGAAAAAACAAAAATATAAAGAGAGATGTCTCACCAAATGTAATTGCATGGCATTGCTTGGGGTTTCTAAACGTGAGGATTGTGATAAGTGGGTTGTTACAAAATTTGTACCCGAATATAGTCATGGTCTAGAAACACCTATTAAATTCCATTGTTTATGATAACATAACCAAAGCGTGGCTTATGTAGACAGTTAGACGCTTCTCTGTAATGGTTTCTTTATAGACATTTTATCTTCAACTTGCAACTCTAGACACATTTCTATAATATTTTTCTTGATATATGATTTTAGATAGTTATGTATAAGCATTTGCTATGATTAGACTAGGGAAGACCTTGTTGTCTTATTGTGATTTTTACCTTTAGAAGGCCATTACATCTCTTTGTTCAACTTGTCCTCTCCGGTCTTTCCAACTGCAAACTACTACCAAATTGCAAGTGAATTGGTTTTTGTTGGTAAGCTTTTTCAAATCTTTTCCCACCACCTCTTTTCAGCATCAATTGCTATTTGGTGGATCCAAACTAATCTACCCATGGATGGAGTCCAAGAATTTGCAGTGTCTTACACATCCACCAAGAAACATAGGTTCTTTGGCATTGCATCTCTTTGTTCACCTTTTTTTTATTTTGTAGTGTGATTATGGAAGTCTGTCCTTTTAGGTGCCTCTATCGGTCCAAAATTGAAGATTAATTAATCATTCAACTTAAGTCCATACCTCAATTAGTCACTTAAACATATGGCTAGTATCTCGAAGATAATATACATTTATATGGATAAGATTATAACAAAAGCCATAAAATCCAATGCTGGAATACATAACCACTTAATGTTTTAATCTATGTCTAATATTCCACTCCATGTCCAAAAGCTAAGCCTCCATGTCCGAAATCTATCTCTAAGTTTGACACACTATAAAGCTTTAAAGTAAGTAAGGGATCTCCATGTCCGAAAGCCCAGGTTCCATGTCTGATATTCCACTCCATGTCCAAAATCCTCCAAGTTTGACACGCGGTAAAGCTTTAAAGTAAGTAGGGGATCTCCATGTTTGAAAACACAACTTCCATGTCCAAAAGGCTAGCCTCCATGTACGAAAAATATCTCTAAGTCTGACTTGCATCAAAACCCTAAAGTAAATAACGAAATTCAGCTCCCTGTTCAAAAACCATGAACTAAATTGTGAAATTTCTTCAAGACTTAGGTGCAGACATAGCAACTTCCCCTCTACTTTTTATTCCCCGTGTCTAAAATCTCATCTATAGAGATTTTGATTTAGCTTCCCACAACATTTAAACATTCTCTTATCACACCTCTTTCCATCTTTGTTTTTCCCTATTCCACCATATCTCTGTTCTGAAGATTTCCCATACCCATCTCTTCTTCATCCCAATCCAAAATCCAAAAATCCCCACTAGTGCATCATGGCTGGGAGTAGCATCCACATCTACAGAGTTAGACCGAAGAAGAAGAGAAAGAGAGGACTAAGAAGCAGAGGCATCTCCATCACAAAGAAGAAGGCTGGATGAGAATCATTTGTTAGAGGTAATTTTTCAGAACAATGAATCAGCCTATAATAGTTTTGTGAATGTGTATTAACGAAAAAGGGTGATGAAGGGAAGGATTCTTGATTTTGAATGACTCGATGAAAATGATTTCAACTTGTATATATGCAGATGGATAAAAATCCAAGGTGGACTGACTTTATGAGTTGCAGAGAGAAATGCTATACAAGAATGGTTCAAATCTTATTCTGCAACTACGATCCAGAGTTGAAGAAATCATGGATAGGAGATAAAGTAATAGATTTATCTCCTCGAAATATAAGAGAGTGTCTGAGTCTCCCCATAATTGAAAGAGAAGAAAAGGATTGGCCTACATCGAGAAAATAATTATTTTCAGAGTTAGCTGGAGCTGAAATTAACAAAGGAGCAAAGAGTCTACATTCCAGCTTTCTGGATAAAATTTTTCATATGGCCCACATTTGCTCATTAACAACATCTTTCCAAAAATAGGAGATAAAAATAACATTTCTGAAAAAGATGCTAGAATGTTGTGGGCACTAAAGAATGAGAAGAAAACAGACCTGGCAAAAACAATCTCAAATCATTTGAATCAACTAAAAATAAAAGGAAATTTTCTCTTCCTTATAGAATGATTCTGACAAAATTCCTAAGAAGAGAAGGAGTAGATTTGACTTTTGAAGATGAAGAAGAAGTTAAGAATTTAGATATGATGACTGAGGTGAACTTGAGGAAAATAGGTCCCAAAAGAACCAGGTCATCCAAGAGAGCAAGAATTGAAGGTGGAACAACAGAAAGAAGAGAAACAGAATCACTTGTTATAGCTAAGGAAATTAGGGAAGAAGTTATATGGGAGAACCTAGAACTAATTCCCACCGAAAGGGTAGAGGGAATGACAACAGGGAATGACAGCAGAACTGAAAGAAGACAGTGACATGAGAGATAAAGCTCAGATTGTCAATTTTCTTTTGGACTTAATAGATTGTTATTTTTCTTTTAGACTTAATATGTTATTTGTGTTTGGATTTAACATATTATTTATATTTATATTTAGTATATTATTTGTAATATTTTGACACAAGTTTTTATTTTATTAGGTTTTGAATTTTTAAATATGTTCATAAACAAGCTTGTTTATTGTTCACGAACAAGCTTGTTTAATGTTCATGAACAGACTTGTTTAAGTTAAACAAGTTGAACTCGAACAAGATAAAACTTAAACGAACTAAGCTCAAACACCTTAAAAAAAATACCCGGTTCATAAAAGAGCCGAGTTCGAACACTTTAAAAAAAATACTCGGTTCATAAAAGGGCCGAGTTCGAACACTTTAAAAAAAATACCCGGTTCATAAAAGAGCCGAGTTCAAACACTTTTACAGATAAACGAACCAAGCTCGAATAGAGTTCTATTCGTTCGAGCTTGGTTTATTTACACCCCTAGCCTCTCCTGACGCCAGTGGCTTCTAGCCTACTGGATATTCTCTTGGTGCATGAGCGCACTTTGCCATAGCCACACCATGGTATACATGTGGGTCCCACCTACGCTGTGGTAATGGTGGGTCTCACATGGACAACAGGATGTTAAAGGTTTGAACTATTAAAACATACCTAAACTGGTTATACCCTGATTAAACCTTGTAAATGGCAGGGCTGCCTTGGAAATGCCCCCATAAATTATGAAAATGATGACATGTCCCTTACCCATTGTTTAAAACTAATTAGGGACTGTCATTAGCATTAATTACTATCATTAGTGCTAATTATAATTAGACTTGATTAACTCAAAATGTAATTAGGCTTAATTCATGCAACCTGACTCTACGATCTCTCACATGTTAACGATAGAGATTGCCTACTTTTGGTTTTCTATGGGATATTGGAAAGCACCCCTCATCCAGTCACTCAATAGCCTAAGTTTAGCACCTAGTTACTGAGTCATGACTCACTGGGTTAAACCTTAGCACACACCACTAATCCAATCATTCAACAGCCTAAGTCTAGGATCGAGTCACTAAGTCATGACTCACCGAGTCAAACCTTAGCAAAACCACTTCAAATCAACCAAACCTTGTCAACCTGGCCCACTCTACCCAAGCTTCTCGTGGGTAATAGAGAGAGTCGAGCTAAACCTAGTCATCTTACTCCCATTCTTTCTAAACTTCTCATGGGCAATTAAGAAAGCCAAGCCAAACCTAGTCATTCTAGTTTCACTCTTCCTAAGCTTCTCATGGGTAATTGAGAGATTCGAGCCAAACCCAGTCATCTTAGTCTCACTCTTCCTAAGCTTTTCATGGGCAATTAAGAGAGGCAAGCCAAACCTAGTCATACTGGTTCCACTCTTCTTAAGCTTCTCAGTGGTAATTCAGGAGTTGAGTCAAACTCAGTCATCCTGGTCTCATTTTTCTTAAGCTTCTCATAGGTAATTGTAAGAGCCAATCCAAACTCAATTATGCTGGTCCAACTCTTCCTAAGCTTCTCATGGGTAATTGAGAGAGCTGAGCTAAACCTAGTCTAACTAGCCCATTTTCTCTAAGCTTCTTATGGGCAATGTGAGAAAGTTGAACTAAACCTAGGTTACCTATTTTTTTTATCTCTTGCAAGTCTAAACACAATAGGGATCAGTCGGTTCTGAGTCCTTCCGGGATATGCAAATTGGGTCACAAGTTACCTGTTTTCTTCTTGGTCTCTTTCAGGTCTAAACACAATAGAGATTACCCAGTCCTGAGTCCTTCCAGGATATGCAAATTGGGTCACAAACCACCTACTGTCTTTATGGTTTCTTACAGTTTAAATAGTTGAAATCACCCAATCTTGATTCTATCTGGGACAAACCAATTAGATCAAAATACTCATCCTTTAGGTTAACTCAGTTTAGTGCTGTGTCATCCTATCCGTTCATTAACTTGAGATGATCTCCTAAATATCAAGTCATCGCAATATATTCCCTCCTATATATTTGAGAGAATATATGTTTTATTTTTAGGTCTCTAGATGCATTGTACTTTTTCTTTTAATCAAAAATTTTCTTCCATTGTGAAGATGTAATTAGAAACACTTGTGGTCTGATATATGAATATGCAATTTTCTATTGTACAGATGCAAGTGTAACTAATTAAGGACATCTATATAAAAATAAAAATTATTTGATTCATTACAAGAATGACAAATCTTTTTGTTCCATTTTATTTTTCTCTTTTTTATACTTGTTACAGTGACATATACATTACAACAATCCAACATATAAAACACCATATAAAACAAACACAAGTACTATCATTTCATATGAACCAACAAAAATCAGAAAGTTTTCTCACGAATGCCAGTTATCGAAGGCCTTATTTTCGCACTTACAGGAAGACATTGAAATCCCCTTGAAGATCAAGCCCGACTGGCATTTGTATAAGATTACGCTCTTTGGTGTATGTTAATCTATTGAGGTCTTCTTAAACAACAAACAGGCTGCTTCTTGGGCACGCTCTCTCACCCCATATGGCCATATAAAATCTGGTCGCCTCACTCCCCCATTTTGAACGTAGATATGCTTGATTTTAAGGTCATCATGATGCTGACACTGTAACATAATTGTGCATCGAACGAAGAAACAGAAAGGCTCAACAAATGCCTACAATTCGAGCCCCACAAGCATTTCATTGCAAGTGTGATTGTATGGGCTTAGAATTTCCATTGTGTGACGTTTCTCAAAACTAAAATTGTTAATGGATTTGGATGGCCGGCCCATGCCCCCGCCCTACCTCCTCCCAATACTTTCGCTGTATGATTAGATGATGTCAGTATGCATCCATACCGAAAGAGCTGCCAAGAAAATTCGACGTAAGAATTCGATGTTTGGATTCAGCTGGCAGATAACCTCTCCAAACCACTAGCTCCTAATCCAACGATGCTTAGGAAATTTTTATACCCTTTTTTTCATTATTATCCAGTCTTTCCATTAAGTATTTCTGTTTTTTCGATAGTCCATCTTTATATATTTTCTGGAAATACATATTCAAATCGATTATTATTATCTTTTTTTCCCAAACACTAATCTTATTGTTTTATTTCAATAATCCATCAGCGTTATGCTATTCTACGCTGCACACCTCATTTCACTCTCCAACATATTTCTTTAAACAAACCATTGGAGTTCTGTGCTCGATCAAAAAATTGCGTGGATCTGAGCAAAGCAAACAGGTGTGGGAAATTTCACCAAACACGTAATATGAAAAGATAAGAAAAAGCAAAGCTCGATGGCGGTCCGCATTCGGCATCTTTATCCACATACTTGCTAAGAAACCAAAACAATCCAAAAGAAGGAGATGGTAACTTCAATGTTTCTGTCCCTGTGTGTATGAAGTTGGTCCGCCCGGTGATCGCACGATTTCCGTAGCAAGGGAGAGATTCTGTTGAAACTAAAACATCTCGTCCTACAGTTCAGAGTCGAAGGCTCGAACCCATCTTGAAAATGCATACCATCACGATTAAGGCGACCGATATAAGTAATTAATAAATACTGGCCTCCGACGAAAATGTAACTGCTACTGTCTTCATTAATAAAATTTAGGTTGGATGAAGTATTATAATAAGCGACATCAGCACTACAGCTGCTGGACTGAGTTTTTTAATTTCAATTATGCAAATGTTTATGTAATCGATGGAGCTTTCATATGGTGGGGTATGCCCTTTGGGCATGTTTGATTGCAAGCCATAGCAAGTCTAACTTATCCTTACCTTATCTCTTCACTTTAAGATGACATTTATAATTTTGACTCCTTTCGCTCCTAATAATCCTAGTTTTCTGTGCGGTGAATTCTACCTTCAATCATTGTTTTTCATCTTTCTATTAAAAAATTTTATCTATTTTATATTTATTTATTTTATAGTTCAGATTATTATTTCTTTCTTTTTATGTTAGTTATTTTCATTCATTCATCACCTGCATCTTTATTTCCACTTGTCTCCCCATTTGCAACTATAACAATTCCTAGCCAGGATGGAGGAGAACTAAGTCTAGAATATGGGCAGCTACCAGCATAGGATTGACTTAGGACGACCGAATTAGAATTAGAAGAATGTTACAGTATTTCAAACCATTTTCAACTTCTCAAGACTCAAAAAGCAAAGGACGCAATATGAATTTCTTCTGGATAGAATAGAAATAGAATAAAAACTTTTCCCATATGGGGACCGGATCGGGTAGAAGCACCAGCAACTTTAACGCACTCTATAAACATAGGTAGGCTGGTAACTTCCCATTTGCGTGTGTGAGTTGGGGTAAACCGTGAGTTGGAGATGAACAGGTGGTCGAGGACGCATAATTGGTTGTACACTGTTGACGGCTTTGTAGCTGTTTTCATACAGGTTTTGAAAATCTAATACGTTGAAAAGATGTATTATTTATTTAAAAACATGGTCATGTAATTGAATTGAAGGAAAAGCCATAACAAATGTAATATTTTTACACAATGCATAATATCTGTTGAATATACTTAATCTTGTTGAAGCACTATAAATTCCATTAGAGCACACAAATTACTTACTTTGGGGTGAATTTTGAAGCCATTGGAATAGATACTTAAGTGAGGGATGGTGTGGATGCGTACACAGGTGAATGGGACCCAAAGCATGGAATGACAAGGTGGCTTGTGGAAAACGCTTGCATACCGTGCATTGGTCATACCAATGGAAATGCACACTCAAGGCATTTGACACAATCTAGGCATGGGGAATGTTAATCAGATCCATTGATTTTGTAGGAAAAAGTATGTTATATTTCCGTGGTCAACTGTATTTACAAATTGTTAATTGACAATATTCAATTTAAGCAGAAAGACTGATAGCTTGGGTGTGGTTAGCAGGTGGTGTGCGTGCTTGGTTGCGCTTGACAATAAGTTTGATGGGTCTTGATTAAGCCTTAGGGGTATTTACCGGGCTTGACAATAAAATTTGAAGGCCATTGATGGATCTTGACCATAATTCAAGTTGAATCATGATGTATCTTGACGATCCTCGATAATTCTTGACAAAGCTTGATGGATATTGATGGGTAGCCCATACAACTTTTTAAGGCCTTGACAGACCTTGATGGGTTGCCCATATAGGTCTGATGGCCGAATAGGCATGTTTTCTTAGCCTCTGGCTTTGACAAACCTTGATGGGTATTAATGGGTTGTCGATGGGTTGTTTGACAGAACTTGATGGGTCTTAATAGATCTTGACAGTCCTTGATAAGACTTGATAAGGCTTGATGAAATACTTAATGATACTTAACTAAAATGTATGATTAAAATATTAACTATATTAATTGACTTTGATAGATTTTGATGGACCTTGATGGTTTTATCGAGCTTGATGGTTTTCCATAAACCATGAGGGAGACCTGTGGACCTTGATAGACCTTCATGTGGATATCTCGACCTTGATGGACCTTCATGTAGATGTTTGAACCTTGATGGACCTTTACGAACCTTGATAGACCTTGACAATGAACGATTATTATCATTTTGTCATTTCGGTGGTTAGTAAATAAATTACATCATTAGTTTTTCAACAACATAAAAATATCACAAAAATCTTGTTTATCTATGTGCACAAAATTTTTGAATGTAGAAGAAATAATGGACCTTCAAACCGACCTTATTTTTTACTTAAAAAGTGTCAATTTGTTTATATCAACTTTTTATATTAAATTATGGTCCTTAATGGGATATTATGTGCCTTGCGATTTTAGTGGTTATAAAAAAAATTAATTTGGTTAATATCAAATTTTTCACATTAAATTATGTTCCTTGATGGGACGAATATTATCTGTTTTGAGATTTGGTAATTGAAATTGGGAGAAGAACGCATAATTTTTTTTGAATAACATAAAAATATCACAAAAATATTTTTCATCTATGTGCACAAAATTTTTGGACGTATAAGAAATAATGGACCTTCAAATTGACCTTATTTTTTACACAAAAAGTGTCAATTCATTTATATCATTTTTTTATTCCCAATTACAATCATGTGTGTCTTGCGATTTTGGTAGTTATACAAAAAAAATGGTTATATCAAATTTGTCATATTAAATTATGATCCTTGATGAGATGGATATTATGTGTTTTATGATTTTGGTGATTGAAATTGGATGAAAAATGCATAATTTTTTTTGATTATTCATAAAAATATCAAAAAATTCATTTATTGAAATGAAAGAACAAAATCAATTTTTACCATATGAAAATATTTGTCTCGTTTAGTCGTCCAATTACATAGATAAGATGCTAATATGTTTTTATAGGGAAGAAAATGAAAATTTTTATCCTTTCTTATAACATTGCGTATAATAATTAACTCTATTGTATCTATTGTTGTTTACATTATTAATAAAAATAAATTATTTGCTTTCTAATTTCTTTCATTCCCAATTAGCCAATCAAGCCTATTCCAATGTATTGTATGTAAGAATTGAAATTTTCAATGTATACTTTCTCAGTCACACCTCACATCAGCTTGACTGGTTCAACCCAAGAACCTTGAGCCATTCAATTTTTTCTTTGATGCTTATTATGAAATTTTCATTTGATGGTTTGCAAAGAGCCAATTCTGTTTTTTGACTAAGACAGACAACTGGGCATTCTAGGATGATTGGGATGTGGGTCCCAATTGGCACATACCATCTGATTGGTCCAACTCAAGAACGTTCTCCAATAGTTTGTAAAGAGCTGATGCTTCATGTGAAATTTTGTGGGTGTAAAAGAGTCTGTTCTGTGGGTACCAATTGACTTGTAAAGGGCCAAATTATGTAGTATTGAGTGCAATTTAATCAAAATCGAGGAGCACCAATAAAAATTAGCTAGGCTTGGCTTTTAGTGCTAAAAAGCCCTTTCCTAGCTTTCCATCAAGTCCTTGTAAGTAAGCTCCTCTTTTAAATGATCTTTCTAGCAAATTATGCCAAATGAAGCATAAATGGCTTTATGCATCAGCTTGAATAATCAAATCATTTAAAACCTTGCAAATCATTTAAAACCTTGCTCTTAACAACTACAAACAAAAATGGCGTTTGATGAGTGAACCTTGTTTCTTTTTGTAATCCATTCTATGCTTATTAGGAAGGGGAAAATCACCAAAGTCTATTGCTTATAAGCAGGATGCCATTGCTTGCCCTAGAAACCCTTTTGTAATTGATCAACATCATGTCCGTCTATTAGGAGTAGCCAATAGGATATACACTTGAATTGGTCTGACCATATGGACTAACATTTCTTATTGCTTGTGCTATTCATGATATAGCTATTCATGATAATAAGTGTATGAAGAAAGAAAGTAATTCATTTAAGCTCATTTCTATAAAATTCAAGAATTATACATTCACAACCCTGACCCAACATAGCATTATCAAATATCATTCTAAATTCTAATGTTGAGCAGAATCTTACGAACCATTTAAAACTCAATCCATCCATTCACATTAATAATATGCACTTCATTAGAAATCTAAGGCACCACATTCTATTGGAATTTTATTTTCAATAGCCAACCATCATTCACCAAAATATACAGTGATTACATAGCATTAAAATTATAGAAATCTCATGCCATGAAAGAAATACATATCATATAGGTCTTCTCTCGGCTGGCTGACTTACTGTATTCTAAGGCTATCACCTTAGGGTTTCATTGCAATCTAAAAGAGTTTGGACTACCATTTCCATTGATGGTCTTCGGCTACTTTCATCCTCAACATAGAAAACTCCAAGCTCAACAATTGTTGCTCCCCTCCAATCATGAATCAACCAAATCTCCAACCCAAGAGCCTTCAACTCTCTCCATCTTTTCTTTGGCAAGCTTAACAAACCATTTCAATCCAACCTCCTATTCTTCCTCATTTCATCATCTGTTACCCTTGTATCATCTCCATTGGCATTGTCATTGACCTATCTCCTATCTATAGATGCAGCAAAGCTTTCATCATCTTGTGCTAAGAGTTGTGCCTACAAATTTGAGAATGAAACATAAGCATGGCTTGCAGGACCAAAAAAAACCAGAAATCAGGAACACTAAACCCCTTCCCCTTCTACCAATTATAAACCATGGTTTTAAATATCAGGACTAGCATGAACATAGGCCCAACTAGAACCATGTACAAAGCAATGCATTGCATTGATGTCAGTGCCATACATATCCATAGACCAATGTCAATCTTCTGTGGTTTTAGCAAAAAATGGAAAATGTTGGAAAGGGTGGAAATTGAGATATGGAAGAATCTAGCTTTTGAATGAACTTGACAGAATACCCTCCTTTAATAAGAACATTATTTATCAAGTTGATCCAACTTTAGGATAAAAACCAAGCATGATTTGGTGAATCATGTCCTCCTATATTGAAATATAACAAAAAGATAATAAGGAAATATCAACTTTGAAGGTTAACCCACCATTTCTTTTTCTTTTTTCCTTTTAGCCACAATAATCCATCCTATATCAATTCATTTGACTCTCAACTAAATAATAATTTTCACAGCAATGAGATTATATTAGCAAATTAATGGACACAAACAAATAAATAGATAAGTTTTTTTACTAAAAAGATAAACTCGATGTGGAAAAATATGTTTAACTGTGAAAAGAGTAGAGTTAATCAGACTAAGTAACTATCTTGCCAAAGAAAAAAAGGAAGAGAAGAAGCTTTGTTCAAGCCCTAAAGGACTTACTAAGATTCCCTTATGTACAAAATGCATTAAAGATAGGAGGGAAGAAAAAGTAGAAAAAGAGATTAAATCAAAAAGGCATTCATATTTAGGTTTTGTGTGTATCAGACCACAATACTGCTAATAAGCTCCATTTTAGTGGAAACAAGATTATTTATTAAAAAAAACCAACAAGGCTAATCTTTTATTAGCTGGACATTTTCAAACTTGTATCTTTTAATGCATACTTGTTCATATGAATGAATTACAGGCATGTGAGCTAACAAAGTAAAGACAAACTACGTTTCAAATCATTATCTATTTAGACCAACTATTATATGTTCTAAAAGAAATACGTGTTACTACTTCAATGTTAGTTACAGTTCCTGCACCATAGCAATAGATGTTTGGAGCCATATAATGAATCTTCTCGCAATTCTTATCACAAACAATAGGCCTCTCAGTTGTTCTAGTCTCAACACCAAGAATGACACCATCCTGATAAATTAATTCAGACATCTCACAATTAGTGCCTATTTGCAGATAGAAAAAATAAAATTTTACCTAGAAAACTATACCAACAATAGTGGTTCCTATTTTTTGGAAAGAGGGGGTTGAGCACCTTTCTTTAGAAGCATATCATTTCTTCTATATTAATTACAGCTAAACCCACCCTTTTGGGGAACGTCCATCACATTTTTAGTCAAGCTGAAAATTAGAACCTATAATATATAAATCAAAACTTCAAATCAAAATACAAAGAAAATTTGAAAATGGAAAATATATATCTTCGATATTGAAAAATGGATAGACATTCAATAGAAGCTCAGGAAATCAACACCAAATCAAAAAAATGCTCACCTTGTCACTAGTGATGAATGCATGCTTGCTCCTCATGAAAATTGAGGAGATCATGTATTGCTATACTTCAATACAAGGTAGATTCTTTATAAACCTAGGCAAAATCTATGCCAAGCTCTTCTTCCACAGAATTGGAGGTAATTTATAACATCTATGTTGCTGGATTGTAACCATTTTTAATCTTGGGAATGCCAGGTAAACCCTACAAAACAAGGAAAATGAATTAAAAGCAAGCACTCTTTAGCATATCCTTATCGGCAAAATATACCAACGCTTTGGAATAGCAATATTGTAAATATAACACAAAGATATGTGAAAAATGTCACTCAATGATACCTTTGTGAGAGGAGCATCAAGAACTGAAAGAAAGATGGGAACAGAACAGCATGAATGGCAAGTTTCCTTCTTATAGAGGTCGATGCAGTGCATTATAAATGAAGTTTAATTAATTCTGCTTCTGACATACATTCTAAGAAAACACAGCTTAAAAAGTAAAAAGGGAATGGACAGTAATCCATGGAGACACCCTCCATCTTTACTTGCGAATATCAATTTCAAAATTATACTTTGAAATTTACATCATTTGGGGACATATCAATTAGTTCTCCTTTATTCATGGATTGTAGGATCAACTACTTTGCCCCCATGGATTTAGCAAATGCTGAAATTAGGCACTTAATCATGTGGAGACTTCTACTGATATCAAACATACCTCAAAATGCTTAATTAGTTGACTTAAGTGATGACCCAATGGTCAAAATAAATCATCCTCCCTCCTCTTTTCAATAGAATCAATTGCATAAAGATAAGAGTATGATAAGATTTTATTCCAAATCAAGACAACAAAAGGAAAAATGGGGAGAATGGGGGAAAAACTTCTGACTGAAGTAGGAGAAATATCCCGCTTAAGGCATTTGATCCTACAAACAAAGACTGTTGAAGCAATTTAGTTAATTCACTTTTCTGATTCTTCAAATGTTCCATAAAGTTTCTTAGGTGCCTATTGAAGAAAAGCAAGTAATGTCTTTAAACGAATCAAGATGTTGATCTAGTAAAGTTGGAATTCATTATCTTTAATACTTAATAGCATTCTATAGAATAATTGAGAAATTTATGTTTTAATTTATAACTTCTCATAGTACCTCATCAAAGGATTTGAATATACTATACTTGGTTGTGTATGGTGCAGACAGTTGTCCTTCCTGTATCAACAACATTCTTCACTGTGCACATGACAATTGCAACTACTTTAGCATCTAGACCTGATGTTGGTTCGTAAAGTTGGTAATTCATTATCTTTAATACTTAATAGCATTATACAGAGCAATTGAGAAATTTATGTTTTAGTTTATAACTTCTCACAGTACCTCATCGAAGGATTCGAATATATCTTTACTTGGTTGGTGTATGGTGCAAACAACTTTCCTTCCTGTATCAACAACATTCTTCACTGTACACATGACAATTGCAGTTGCTCTAGCATCTAGACCTGATGTTGGTTCATCCATAAATATAATAGATGGATTGGCTACAACCTCCATTACAATTGTTAGCCTTTTACGTTGCTCTGTCGATAAACCATTCACACTGGGAATACCTACAAAGGAATTTTTAATTCCATCAAGCTCAATGGTCTGAAGAACTTGCTTCACAAATTCCTGCACCAACATCACATGTATTAACAAAAGATGAACCATAAAAAAAGGAAATGTAGATCAATTTTGCAACATCCTTGGTATTACTACAAGAGGGGAGGATATCATACTATCCTAGTAGTCTTGTTGATTTCAGGTGCCAAACGCAACCAAGCAGAAAAGGTCACTGATTCTTCAACATTTAATTGTGGAGAATGAAT
This sequence comes from Pouteria campechiana, assembly GCA_036873735.1. Classification (NCBI taxonomy): domain Eukaryota; kingdom Viridiplantae; phylum Streptophyta; class Magnoliopsida; order Ericales; family Sapotaceae; genus Pouteria; species Pouteria campechiana. Next base: position 19,515 of record JAYJMB010055189.1, read on the forward strand.
GTCACTTTGCTCACAGTGACCTTCTACTCTCACAAATGTTTCTTGGACCTTGGGATATTCTCCAATTCTTATGTCTCTTTTAACTATACCACTTGTTTTTCTGCCAAAAAGAACATCTATGAGAGTTGTTTTTTCTTCTCTACTAACACCCATCAAAGCTACAAGGATCCTAGGCTTGAAGACACCAGTAATATTGTGAAGAAGCTGGAGTTTCTCTTTAGTAAAACCTTGTTCTCTTAATTATTGAAATAAATGAAAATAGAATCTAATTAATTTATGGTACATTTGGATGATAAATGCAGTAACACATTCAATGATCATGCAACAAACAAATTATGGTGAAACATTAATTTCTTAATGACAACACTTTATTCTATTCCAGTTTCTGAAATAGAAATGATTTGGACATAGCTTCAAGCATTTCTAATAAGTTGTGAGAAGAAGCAGATTCAGGCATGTCATGAACATCAGGGGATAGACAGTTACTCTCACCTTTCCCATCTAGTGTCTAGCTAACCATCATCAGGATGCAGCTCTTCCGAAGTTTTTTCTTGACGTCAAGGAAAAAATATGGCTCTGGGCAATCAAGATTTTAGGGGATTTTGGAATTTCTACTTCGAATAGCTATCACGATGAGGAATTTTTGGGAGGCAAAGGGTAGAGAGTAAAGGGAGGCTAGGGCAAGGTCGAATATCAAGTCCAAAGCATTATCACAGTTAGGGATTTGTGGAAGGGAAAAGGGAGAGGATGAATGTCCAAATCACTATCACAATTAGGGATGATTGGGAGGGAAAATGGAGAGGAAAAGAGGGAGGCTATAGCAAGCTGGAATTTCTAATCAGAAGGCGCTGTTAGGGGAAGAAAAGGAGGCACGGGAGCTTGAGTCTTCACGTTGAGAAGGGAAGTGGGAGGAGAGATTTCTGTTGGGGAAGAAAGGGAGGGAGATCCGGTCTTCACGTCGAAAAGGGGAAAGTGGGAAGAGAAATTTCTACCTAGGAGGGACAACATTAGGAAAAAAAGGGAGGATGGGAGCTCATGTCACACGTAAGCCATAGACAAAAATACCGCACTAGCCCTGCGCTACTTCAACATCTAAAGTCGTTCATTTCCAATGGACGGTAGATGATGGTATTTCTATTGTATAGTGTTTTACAAACATGTGTATTGAATCTTTTTCCATATGTTAAATGAAAGCCCATTTTCCAAGGAAATCCATTCCACAAAGCTTCAAAGCCAAAGTTGCAACCATCTAGAAGATTTATGCAACCGGAGAAACTACTGAATGCCCATTTTGGATTAATGATATTGAAATGGTTTGGAACTATCTAGTAAATAAGTATGCAGGGGCACACTTCTTCATTTCATCATGATTCAGCCATTAAACAGTACAGTGATTGGAAACTAATTCCAATCTCCTTAACTAGATGACTTGTTCCTTTCACTGGAGCCTCTATCCCCACTATAACAGTAGAAGTGTGGCAGCTTAACTCAGCCACAGGTCTTGCAATTCGCTGATGTTAGTGAACTCGACAATCCAATGTACTCCATTTATTAAATAAATATCATTAGAAGGGTATAAACTAGAACCAGGCAACAGAGATAGGCACCATCCAAACTCATCGGAAATCAAAAATAACAATGAAAGATGAAGCTCTTGTTTTCCCATAACCCTATTAGTGTTCACAATGCTTCTGACAAAGAAGCATTACTAAAAGTGAATTACTTTGGTCCATTGATGTTATTCCTACTAGCAAATGTTTGAAACAAAGAATAATGGCATCAAAAGTTCTCTTCATAGCATTGATGGACTCACTTGTTAGTGTTCATTGAAGCTATAGGTAGAACATTGGTGGTTCATAAATGGTGGAATTAAGGAAGCAGGATATAAATGGTAGCAACAACAGTTGCATGAAAGGGGCCCATGAGTCATTAATGTGAAACAATTTCATATTATATTGCTAATAAACCTAAATAGTCTTGAAAGGTGGTGGTAGGAGGTGGGCAAATTTAAATGTCCACTTGTCAGAATGTTATTCAATCACTCCTGCCAAGGAAAAACATCGTTCACAGTATGTCCATGATGCAGAGAACTTCTCTCATCCTGGATTAATGCAAATTGATGGGTACTTTTAAGAATTTCATAGAAACTGCTTTCCAAGTAGTTGGACCTCATCTGTGAAGGGATTCCCAATCCATTTGTTGAAGTAGATGAACAAAGATGTGCTCCTTTGATCCAAGTGCCAATTCTAAACCATAGAATTACCTTAGGGCATTCTGCGCCTCAGCGTTCCCTAAGCTGTGACAAAAGGAGGTTATGTCATATGTACGTAGGATGTTCTGAAACTATCAACTGCCCATTTGTTATGCTCAGATAGAATAGAACATTAACTTTCCTTCCAGTCTTTTGAACTTCAGTTAAATAATGGGGCAAATTGATATAGAGGATGCCGCCCCACACAAAATAGGGGAAAATTTTTTTATGATAGGTAGCCAATTTTATTGGACATTAGAAAATAATTTCAAAAAAAAAAGGTCATCCCAACAGAATTAAAAAATACAATCAGCTTGCATAAAAAAATATGATCAGCTTGTATCAAAGCATCCCAACTGATGCCTCAAACTGAGAACAACACCTCAAGTTGTACCACCAAGTAAATTCCACATCATATGGGCAAATAAAAGGTGGAAACATATCCAAAAGTATAGTGATTCAAGGATTTTGCTCCACACATCAGAAGTACCAAGATACTCAAGAACATCCTCTAAATAAAATGGAAGTGCCCCCACACAAATTGGTGCCTCTCGATCGAAGAATTTAATCATTCCCTTCTTTCTAATCCTTTACATGCATTATAACTGTCCATTTTGCTGCAACCACTACAAATGTAGTGCATTTTGCAACCATCATAATGGATGTTAATAGGAGGTTGGCACAAGCAAGACTTTTGGCACTTCTAAAGTTCCCTAGTAAAGACTTTTGGCACTTGATATCAAGAGATGTGTAACACTATGACTGTTTCAAATTGATGCATCTAACTAGCAACAAGCACAGGTGGAGAACTTCAAAAGAACAGAAATAGGAAACACCCAAATGGAACTAACGTATGGAAGAACAGGCTGGTGTAGAACACAGACATAGACCTCACTAATTTTGGCATGACTTGGTTACGATCTTTTCACTCAATCTGCATCATGAGCAATTAATGAACACTTCTCCGATAGCCACACTGTTTCCTTTTCTCCTAATAGGGAGTAGCCACTAAACGTAAGACAGTGAGCAAAAGCATGGATATCAAAAAACAAATGGATCTCTTACAACTCTAAATGGAAAACATATTGGTTTTCCGAAATACAAGGATGAACTTCTAAAGTCTTCTAACTAATGTTACCCATATTTCTCAAAAATGGGTAACCTATTGGATTGCGCAAGATACACTTGGATGGCTTAATCTTGATCTGTAATTATGGCAGTAGGAGAATCTCCCTCCATTGCATCTTTAAAGTTGCTAAACAACCACAGGAACAAATCTATACTCTCATTTGTAACAAAGCCACGGAAAAAAATTATGGTGTTCTTATGATGGTTTAAACCCACAAATGGTGCAAAAGGCATCATGTATTTGTTAGTTTTATATGTAGTATCAAAACAAATGACATCTCTAAATGCCTTAAAATCAAGCCTTGATCTACCATCAACCTAGAAGAGAGATAAAAGAGATCTGTCAAGATTTTTTCTAACTGAGAAATATATATATTGGATTTTTATCATGTCTCTGATGTAATTACCTTATCATCTGCTCAGCATTGAATATCATAAGTCAGCTTCAAGTGCGAGACATTGTATTATTTACATCAACACAAGTAAAGTTCACACCATTCCCTCCTTCCAATTTCGAAACCAAATTATATGTTGCACTAGGTCCTATCTCAATCTTATTGTATGTCTTTAACATTCTTTCAATATTATTGTCTACAATATGGTGTGACCTAAGAAATTAGATTTGCATTATAATGGCCATGTTATGTGTGTGTTCCTCTACGAATGGGCTAACAGTCCAAGTATTTTCAATGCCTTAGGATATCTCCATATGAATCATGCATCCACACCTCGCAGATACACGATTCCGCCTCATTCGAAGGCTAGTAGGCTACTGCTCATTATCAATCTTAGACTTCAAATGCTTACTTTTACAAAAGCACACTACGCGTCTTCAGATCATCCTGCCACTTGAAGGTAATGTATGAAGTTGGTTCATGCGTATACTAAAACCTGCTAGCTTGGCATATTCATTATAAAATAATATTGCGAATGCCTTATCTTCAAACTCTTGGCCGATCTACAGTTTTCCATTCGAGACTACTTTCGGGACTACCAACTCTAAACCGTAATTATCAACATCCATATCATCATCACCAGCTTGTGTTTCCATAATGATATTTGTCAACTTCTCTCTACCAGAAGCCATCATATGTCACAATGATTTACCTAATATAATAATAGAACAACCCTAGTTCTAGTAGGCTTGATATAAAAGAAGATATTCAACTCAAACATGAGACAAATTCAATACAACAGCTTCAAATAGGGACTTCTCACCTAAGAATGCCTTACTTTTCAAGTTTCAAGTTTCATAACCTATATAATATTATTGAAAGAGCGAGAATCAAAGAGAGCATTCAAGAAGAGATGAGGACAACACAAAGGAAGATCAGGAGCATTCAAGAAGAGATGAGGACATCACAAGGAAGATCAGGAGCATTCAAACAAGGCTGACATTCACTTCAAAGATTTCTTTGTAGTTGGAAACTCTACCTTACAGCCAATAAAATTGTCAACTGATTTAACAAAAATTAGACATCGGTTCACACATATAATGCATATGAATCTTAAGTTGTTTATCACCCTGTAATTGCTCCAAAATGGCAATGTCTAGCTAGCAAGGTAAGAGTTCAACATTGGGAGCTCCAAATTGGCTTCATAAGAGATGACCAGATGGGCAAAAACCCACTTTTACTATTAGAAATTATGATGTCAAACATTGCCTAATGTAGATGAATATTGACCATAGGAAACTTTCATCACATATAACTACAAGCAACCATGTATGGGTTGGTGAAGATCATTGGTTTAGCTTGGATTTTTTAACAACCACCCAGTGGCAAGATGATGGATGGTATAGATCAATTGAGGAGCCTTATTGTGAGTCCCATGGTGGAAAGGAAAATTGTATAAAGATATTAACGTTGGAAAATCACAAGCATGTGTATGAAACATAAGCATCTAATGTCCTGCTTCCAATCTCACTCACTCTCTCCAATTACCTTGCTTCTAATAAAAAAACTGAAGAAATTCTTACAAAAAGATGAAGAAACAGAATGACCAACAAAGTAAGAGGAAAATTGTTACAAAGATCTTTGTAGAGCACTTACCTATTAGCACGGTGTGAGGTATCTTGGTTTGTTGGCCGTCTACACGTGGTGAATCAGAAGGATGATGGAAAGGGGTTTCTGCTAGGGCAAACCGTCTACATAGTAAATCGAGACAATGAGAAGGGGTTTCTGCTAGGGCAAACCATCTACACAGTGAATCGAGACGATGAGAAGGGGTTTCTGCTAGGGCAATTTTGCTAGCGCACGAAAGGGGGGATAGAGAAAATGGAGGTTGGGGTTTGGGAAGAAGATGACAAGTATGATAGGGAGATGGGGAAGACCGGGAAGGCAGGGGGGACAGGGAGGTGTGGGGTTAGGGAGTCAAGGGCCCCAAGGTAACCCCTCTACTCACACGTACGAATGACATTCTGTCCAACCCCTCTACTCGCACATAGGAATGACATTCTGTCCAACCCCTCTACTCGCACATAGGAATAACATTCTACCCAATCCCTTTACTCGCACATAGGAATGACATTCTGCCCAACCCCTCTACTCACACATCGGAATGACATTCTGCATAACACATAGGAGTGACATTCTGCCCAACCCCTCTACTCGCACGTAGGAATGACATTCTGCCCAACCCCTCTACTCGCACGTAGGAATGACATTCTGCCCAACCCCTCTACTCGCACGTAGGAATGA
>JAYJMB010055200.1:0-27918 GCA_036873735.1 Pouteria campechiana
GTCTAAATCTCTTCTCAATCAAGGAGTTTGAATCTTTCACTCTTATTGCTTATTCATTTACTTAAAGTTCTAGATTTTTTTACAATCTGCCTAAGTTAGAGGCATTAATCTGTACACTTCAATTTAGTGCTTGGCAACACAAGCAGAGTGCTTGATATTTATATATTGAGATAAGCAAGCAGGGAACTTGCTGAAAGGGTATAAGTTTGTTGGTGACCTTTGAAAACCAACAAGTTGTGAAAGTTTCTGATTAGCTTGGAAAACTAGTAAGTTGGTTGGTGAGGTTGTTGTAAAACCAACGTGTAATTGATCAGGTTGATCAAGATATTAATGGAACTCGAGATCAATAGAGGAGACTGACTCAGAGAAGTAGAGTAGGAACCTAGGAAGAGCCAAACCACTATAAAAATCTTGTGTTGTGTATTGTTCAATCTGTTTTACTTACTCATTCAGCACTTTAATTATTTGATTTGGCCAAAAGTTTTAAAAGCTTAATTCACACCCCTTCTCTTGAGCTACCATTGTATAAGGGATCAACAGAGTGTGGGTGTGTAGCTGAGATACATACATAACTTGTATATGAGTAGGATGCTGATTCACGACAAGAGGAGGGCTTTACTATGGTACATATCCACAATCCTATATTTACATGACTGCATAATAGCCAGAAGAGGTATCCAACAGACTTGGGAGTTGACATGGCTTGATATTAATTGGATAACTATGTATTCGTGTTAAAGTCCCCTAACGCTTGTTCCCCTCAAGGAGACAGTGAAACTCCTCTTCTTTGTTAGTTTTCCACCTCTCAAGATCCACTTGATGCTTCAGCAGATCCATTGTGCCAACGCCTCTTGCAGATCCGCTCCATGGATCCGTTGTTTCTTTCACTTACATCAATGGCACTTCTTTTGACTCCTCCACTTCCTTGCTATCTTGTGTTGTATCATAGCGCATGATATTTTTTGGATTCGACACTAAGTGTGCTATCAAAGAACAAGCCCTTGAAAATCCATAAGCTAGTCGTAAGCATGGGGGTTGGAAGTAGAGCTAAGAAGAGCTTTGAATACGCTTTTTATTATTTTAATCCAAAAGGGCTTTAAATATGCTTTTCATTGATTTTTTTTAATCAATGAAGTACACTTTATCTTTTGTGGAGAAAAAGCTACCATTTGTATGTTGCTCATACTCTCTTAATGTTGGAGAATATTTCGATGAGGTGTGATATTAGAACCATGGTATCGTGTGGCCTTTGGCAACGTAAGGGATGATGTGGTTGCCGAGCCATGGTCATCATTCGAGTAACGTGTGGGCGGAGGAGAGCTGTTGGATTTCCAAGGTAGTCACTATTATGCTTCTTACAATGGGTACTGTCAATGGATCTACAAACCCAGGCTAAAAAGCTCCTTAGGTACTACTTGGCAAGATGATCGCGTTATTAGGAATAATGTGGACCCTAATCATCGTAGGCACCATTAACACAACCATCCAGTCGCTCGCCACCTGATTCTTCATCAAACAAACCTCAAAATGGATCGAATTCATGCATCATGTTCCCCAGCAATTCCCAGACTTAGCAAAATTCCCCATCTTCTTTACAGTTTCCTTGTTGAAAATTTAGATAATTGAAGAATATAAAAGTGCACAGTGTAGGGGCGTCTCCTTTTGTCACATTTTGGTGAACGACATTGCGGATGTCAAAACTAGGTCGGCGTAAATGGAAGCACTCAATCCCCTGATTTGCCAGGTTGGGGCCACTGATACAAAGCAGTCGAGGAGGCAGGTCGGTCAGAGATGGGATTGGTTGCTTTGATGTGGTTGGACGGGCTACCACATGGGTCGGTGTTGTATGGCATATTGGGTTCTGCTAGATGGTTCCGTGTTTGTGTTATGTGCTTTCGCTCTCTCGAAATTGTAACTAAGCATTTGCTTCCGCTTCTGCTCTTAGGTTTGTGGCACAGATGACTTTTTGAATCTTGGAAACTATGCACTTCCTCTTTCGCTCTTGGGTTTGCGGCATAGGTGACTTTTTGAATCTTGGAAAATATGTACTTCCGCTTCCAATTTCGCTCTTGGTTTTGTGGCATAGGCGACTTTTTGAATCTTGGAAACTATGCACTTTCGCTTCTAGGCTTGCGGCTTAATTGACTGTTTAAATCTTAGAAAAATATGCGCTTCCAGTGTCAGTAAAGTCGAGCTTGTCCTATTTACTTTTTATGAATCCATGTAAATAGTTTTTGTGACTCCGATCCATAAGCATAGTTTTTGCGGATCTGCTTTCCTTAGGATTGGCTTCCCTTTTTTCAAAGTTGGAGCTAGGTAAAGTGCTTCTGAAATTTTTTCCTATTATAGGTTCAGGTTCCAATTTTTTTTTCATGGTTCGAGAATCCCTACCTATTATCGATTTAGGTTCTGGTTTTTCTTTTCCACAGTTCCGAAGTCCCTTCCTATCGTTGGTTCATGTTGCAATTTTTCTTTTCCATGGTTTCGAAATCCCTTCCTATCATTGGTTCAGGGTCTGGTTTTTCTTTTTCATAGTTCCGGAATCCCTTTCTATCATAGGTTTGGTTTTGGTTTTTCTTTTTCATGATTCTAAAATCCCTTCTTATTGCAGGTTTGGGTTCCGGTTATTTTTTTCACAATTTTGGAATCCCTTCCTATTGCAGGTTCGGGTTTCGGTCTTTCTTTTTCATAGTTCTGGAATCCCTTCCTATTGCAGGTTTGGGTTCCAGTTTTTCTTTTTCACAGTTCTGAAATCCCTTCCTATTGCAAGTTCGGGTTCCGATCTTTCTTTTTCATAGTTTTGGAATCCCTTTCTCTTGTAGATTTAGGTTCCGATTTTGTTGATTCCCCAAAAACCCTTCTTATTTCAGGTTTGGGTTCCGATTTTTCTTTTGAACAGTTCTAAAATCCCTTCCTATCGCAGGTTCAGTTACAGTCTTTATTTTTCACGATTCCAGAATCCCTTTCTATTGTAGGTTTGGGTTTCGGTCTTTCTTTTTCACAGTTCTGGAATCCCTTCCTACTGCAGGTTCGGGTTCCGCTCTTTCTTTTTCATGGTTCTGAAATCCCTTTCTATTATAGCTTCGAGTTCCAATTTTGTTGATTCCTTGAAATCTCTTCCTATTTCAGGTTTAGGTTTTAATTTTTCTTTTTCACAGTTCCGAAATCCCTTCTTATCGCGAGTTCTTTTCCGGTATTTTTTTTTCATTGTTCTAGAATCCCTTCCTATTGCAGGTTCAGGTTCCGATCATTCCTTTTCACAGTTCCAGAATTCCTTCCTATTGCAGATTCTGGTTTTGATTCTGTTGATTCACCAGAATCCCTTCCTATTTCAGGTTTGGGTTCTGGTCTTCTACTTGATGCTTCCAAAATCCCTTTCTATCACAGATTCAAGTTTCGATTTTGTTGATAATCCAAAATTCCTTCCTATTTCAGGTTTGAGTTTCGGTCTTCACGGCTGTTCTCCAAAATCCCTTCCTATTACAAGTTTCAATTCTAGTCTTCATGGTTGGTTTTTTTGGAATCCCTTCCTATTGCAGGTTTGGGTTCCAGTCTTGAGTTTTGCTTTAATGGAGGAGCAAAGACATTTATGATAAAGGATGCTTCATTAATTAAAATGTAATATTTTGCAAGAAAATATAAATTGAATACTCAATGACATGAAAATTGTAATCATGAATTTACCAAAGCATAAAATATTCAAGCAAATTAATCTACTTAGCTTAGTCGATGGTCCCGGCTTTTGGAAGATTAGCTTATGTTGTGACATCTCTTTTTTGTTCTTTGGGGATTGTTTCTCTCTATTTACTAGTGTCCTCCCTTCTATTACTTGCATGTTTCCTTCCTGGCCCATTATCGATTACATATCATTGTAATTTTCCTGTTTTGATTAAAGTTTTAATTTTTTCCCTAAGTTGCTTGTGATTTTTGGTATCATGTCCGTTATCTTTGTGGTAGAGGCAATATTTATGTGATTCTTGCCTTCTGGGATCCAGTTTTAGCGGGTGAGGTTGAGGAAGGTAGCCTTGATTTTTTATTTCTTGAAAGATGTACATGCGATACCTATTTAGAGGAGTATAGTTTTCATTCCTTTTCTCATTGATGGAGGGATCTCTTACTTTTTTGAATAATTCTCCTTCTCGTTGCTCCTATCTACTATGGTTATTTGCTTCAGCAAATTCTTCTTCATCAATGTACCTATTTAGGGCTTCCAGGAGTTTTGAGTAGCTTCTAAGTGGCTCTAGACATATATGGTATTTGATTTGCTTAGTTTTGATCCTGTTCTATAAAGCTGCCAATGCTACAATTTGATTTAGTTTATTGATATCGAGAGTAAGCCGATTGAACCAATCTACATATTCTCTAAGCATTTCTCTCTCTTTTTGTTAAATTGCAATCAACGACTTCGCAGTTCGTTTTTGCCTCTATTGTCCAATGAAACTGGTTAGGAAGTGTCTTTATAGCTCTCTGAATGTACTTATGGATTCGGGTTCCAAAGTACAGTACCAGGATAATGTGGCACCTTTTAATGTTGGTTGGAAGGCTCGACATTTAATTGTGTTAGCAGCTCCCACTAGATTCATCTGGCCATCAAATCTGGAGAGGCGATCGACTGAATTCATGGTACCATCGTAAGCATCCACATGTGGTACCTTGAACCCTTTCGGGAGAGCTTCTTCCATGATTTCTTTTACAAAGGGCAGTCGCTCAATGATTCTCACATAGTTTGCGAATCCTTTAGGAATTCTCCTCTGTAATCCTTTGATTTTTTCCTCCAAGATTTTCTGGGCTTCCGTTTACACTTATGATTGTGCTTCTTCTTCCCTCGGTTCCTGGACGGTTCTGCCATTTGGTTGCTTTTGGACCGGTTTCCTGACCACATTGGTGGATATGGCTGGCTAATTTATGGTCCCCCTGATATTTTCTTCATCCAAAAGAGGAACTGCTTGATTTCCAACTTGGGCTACAGTGTGGGCATCTTCTCTGATTTTTGCATCGATGGATCTTTTTTGGGATCGGCTCATACAAAGGCATGGTATTGGGTCCTCCTCCTTGTGGAACTAAGAGAGGGTTTTGCCTCTAAATCTCAGTCCCAATCTCAAAGTTGGCTTGCGAGTTCACAGGATTCCTGACTTCGATATGAGAAGCAATGTATAGATCACTGGTGAGGTTAAGAGCTAATGGTTGTAGTTGGAAATTCCTTTAAAGACCATTCAAAAGTATCCTGGCGTAGAACTAGCTTTGCTCCCTTTGTTGTTACATCATTTGTTGCATCATAGTATGATTAGCTTGCAGCAATTGCTCAAGAAGCAAATCAACTCTGGAAGTGGATGAATTGAGTCTTTAAGGGTGTTGTCAACAACAGGAGAAGGATTGTCCCCTGTTGAAGTGTTTAGAGGAACATTCACGTTGGTTGTTTGTTTGTCTGACTAGCTTTGCTACAATGAAAGTTCCCATAAATGGTGCCAATATTTGGGTCTCGCCTAAGTTGCTCTTTGAGAATCCCGTGTGAAGATCCTGCAAGACAGAGAAAACATCAGAGGGCACTAGGAGTGGTCCCAGCACAGGCCTTAATAGGGGTTATTAGGAATAGAGAGAGCTTGTTCTTAGGGGGTGCATACCTGGTCTTTTTATACCTGAGCATGGGTGCATAATTAAGATACGTATGTAGCTTGTATGTGAGTAAGATATTGTTTCACAACAAGAGGAGGACTCCACGAAGGTATGTATCCAAATCCTATATTCACATAACTGCATAATAGCCAAAAGAGGTATCCAATAGACTTGGGATTTTACGTGGCTTAGTATTAGTTGGATGATTATATATTTATGTTAAATTTCTTTAACAATCATCATTATATATATGAATATCTGTGTGTGTGTGTAGTGTAGCCGGGCGAGTGGGTCAAATCTCAGCTGTATATTTTCGCCGCAATTGAGGGGGAGCTCCAAAAATGCCTTTTTGATTTCAGACAATTTTTGAAATCCAACAGCAGCTTCCATCCCCTTTCTCCCCCACAACACTCCCCTCGTGAGCTAGGCTTCTTGATGTAGAGACCCATCAAATGCTTCTCCCTTCCTTGGTGACTGATTCCCAAATTAATGCTGGCTTTATTCTCCAATAGTTCCGATGGACCGAACAAAAGTTTGGCATTCTACACACTGTTGAACCCTGTTTCAAACTGCTGCAAGTGCTACAGGCCAACAAAATGTATAGCAAGATCAAGTCACAGCTTCATCAACTTGTTGGTCATGGTCGATACTCAAATTCTTCAATCTTTCATGCACTTGCAGTATCATGTGATGGATTTGGCCGAAATTCAATTAACTCGGTGATTGATGATATGTTGGTTTTGGCATATGTGAAGAATTCAAAGACGGGCTTGGCACTAGAGGCATTTGAGTGGGCAGGTGATTATGGTATTCTACTATCGGTGCTAGTTCAGGAGATGGAGGGTGTGTATAGGGAAATGATTAGAAGGTGGGTGGCACTGAATTTGATTAGTTATAATACCGTGATTAATGGATTTTGTAAGGCTGGGAAATTGCAAAATGTTGAAGATTTTGTTGAGGACATGAAGCTGTGGGGATTGTCACCTTCAGCCTCTCATATAACACCTTGATTTGTGGGTATTGTAAGATGGGCCATGCAGGAAAAATGTATAAAGTTAGTGGAATTTTGGAAGAAATGGTTTCAAAGGATGTCCATCCAAATGTTGTGTCATGTTCCCCATATCATACAAAAGCTTGCTAACCCCTTTCATATCTCCTTCCCTGCAGAAACTAGCAATCAAGTAGTTATATGTTGAGACATTATAGTTGACGCCTTGCTTTAGCATCAAGTCACATAGCGCAAGTGCACATTCCATCTTTCCAATCTTGCAGTATCCATCCATCAAACTATTATATGTTACAACACTTGGAACTAGACCCTCTTCCACCATATTATCCAAACAACCCTCTTTCCTCTTCTAACATTCCTTTCATACAAAAATGATTAATAAGTGCATTGTAAGTCACAACATTTGGCTCTAACTTCATTAGCTCCTTTCATACCAGTTGAACAATTCTCATCCTTGCAAGACCTATCAATCAAAACGTTGAAAGTAACCACACTTGGATGGACAACCATCTCTTTCAAAATTGCATCAGCTTTATACATCTTCCTTGCATGGCCCATCTTACAATACCCACAAATCAAAGTGTCATATGAGACGACTGAAGGCAACAACCTCCCTAGCTTCATGTCCTCAACCAAATTCTTTGCTTTTTGCAATTTCTCAGCCTTACAAAATCCATTAATCATGGTATTATAACTAATCAAATTCGGTGCCACCTACCTCCTAATCATCTCCTTATACACACCCTCCATCTCCCGAACCTTATTCTCCTTAACAAAGCATTCAACAAGGGATTACATGACAACATCGATAGCCAAAAACCATAATCACTTGCCTGCTCAAATGCCTCTAGAACCAAACTCATCTTTGAATTCTTCACATATGCCAAAACCAACATATCAACAATCACTGAGTTAATTGAATTTTGGCCAAATCCATCACATGATACTAAAAGATCTAAGAATTTGAATACTGCCCATGACTAGCTAGTTAATGAAGTCATGACCTGATCTTGTTGTACATCATGTCAGCTGCTAGCTATTGCAACAACTTGAAATAGGATTCGATAGTGTATAGAATGTTGAACTTCTGTTCAGTCCATCGAAAGTATTAAAGAACAACGCCAACATCAATTTGGGAATTGAAGAGAAATTCAAGGAAGGATTTTGGCTCTAAATTTGGAAAGATTAGGGTTTTGAGGTCAGACCAATGTTGCAAGGTGATTAGATACAGATGTTGGATTTGGAGAGAGCGTCTGGGAGTGAGGAAGATGGAAAGGTTGAGAAAATTGAATGACCAAGGGAGGGAGATGCAAGTGTGAACCTCTACGCCGGTAAGATGGGTTGCCAAGGAAGGGAGATGCAAGTGTGAACCTCTCGCAGCGGAAATATATGGCCAAGATTTCACACGCTCAATCGGATAACTACAACACCAGCTACATTGAATATGTTCAGTGTACACTAAATCAGCCCAACCCCCAGCCCCCCCCAATATATAATGCGGCACGTTGGATTGAATAGTGCGACTAGTATCATGGAGCGCAGTAAATATATTTACTCTCTACAGCACAATATTTACTCTAGAGAGAGGAATGCTCTATTGTGCTATGGAGAGTAAATATATTTACTGTACTCCATGATAATAGCCGCATGATTCAATCCAACATACTGCGTTATATGGCCCCATTGTGGAATTTAAGTACTTTTGAAAAAGTGTTATTGCAATAGAACTTTAGTAAAAGAGTACTTGAAGTAATATATTTTTTGAAAGTATTTTTGATATTGCATATATGTTGGGCTATAATATGATGAAAGCACTTTTATTATATAGATGACAAAAAAGGATAAAATAATTATGCTTTAACTTCATCACTAGTTATCTTCAAAAGAATTGTACAAATGACCAAATTTCAAAAATAATTAAAAAAAATCTAAAATAGTATTTATTTAATATTTATTTCAAAGGGTTTGCTTAAAATCTTAGAACTATTTTTCTAAATTTGGATTTAATATATGATTAACATTTTCATAAATAATTTTATTTTACAAAGGATTTCGATGAAATCCTATTAGTTAGAGCAATTCTACTTGTATCAAACTTCTTTCTTAAATAAAAGACACTCAATAATACCATTTGAAAATTTTAAATATCATAAATTTAATGTATATTTTATGATAAAATAATTATATTTCATAAAATTTTTGATGAAAGTTTAATATAATATGCAAATAAAAATTTCTTAAAATTTTAGTTAAAAATAAACATTCAAATATAAATAAAGAAATAATATTATGCACCTTATCAATATTAAAAATTAATTACCATGGTGAAAATTAAAATAAAAAATAAATATTAAAATAAAAAATTTAATTTTAATTTAAAAAATAATATTAATATAGATAAGTAAAAAACTTATTTGTTAAAAAGTAATTAAAACTTTAATGGTTGATAATATTTATATCATATCTGAATATTTGAATATGATTTTATACATTTACTAACTTATTTTTTAAAAAAGAGGAAGATAGGTAATATTGTCTTAAAATTCATTAACACGAGAAGCCTATGAAGAAGTAAAAATTTTTTACTTCTCCCAGAATGCACTATTTTAACTTTTGCGGTGCATGAAAGTACTTTGAGATTTCTAGCCAAACACTCCACCAATGATGTGAAAGTATTTACTTAAATTCAACGTTGTCGCTTGGGTAATTTTCTTAAGCTATAGCCTTGTATTTTAGGAAAAAAATCAATGATTTAGGTATTTACATGAACGTTTTATTAGGGCTTCGAGTTAGAGCTTTACTTGCTTAATTAAAGCTTTAAAAAATAAATTCTCATTTTGAATGATTGTGAATTTGGCTGCAAGATAACAATAACATAATTAGTTTTCAAAGGATACATGCTTTAACAAAGTTACATTAGCTTAAAAATATATTACTCTAAAATTTGAATTTTATAAAAATTATTAAAAATGGTCAAAAATATTTTTAATGGTTTTGAATTTTTGGTATTGTTGATTTATGATAGTTTGATGATATTCATTTATAATTAATTGTTAGATGGTATTGTATGATGAGATGATCATGATGATGATCAAATTTATGAAAAAAATCTCATTATTCTTTATTTTAACATGGACCATTTACATTATAATAATTTATATATAAAGCATTTGTATTTTCATTATAATCTTCCTTGTGCCTAAGCAAACGTGTAAAAGGGTCCATATTTGCTACTTTAACCATAAATCAAATAATTTAAAGTGGGTTGAAAATTTTCTCCTAATCCATAGATTACATAATGATTTTTTTTTGAAATTGGGTGATAGAAGTAATCTATTCCATTAATTAAATTAGAATAAATAGGAAAAGTAAAGTCCAAACATGAATGTCATAGGCTATGAAAATGTAAAAAATTAAGTGGAGAGTCAGGAATTATTCTAATGAATAATTTAAATTTTACTTCATAAACATATAAAAAATATATGTCATAACTAGAAATACATGGCTGGGCTATAAAAAAATTCTGAATCTTTGATTCTTATGTAAAAGTAACATATGATTAATATGCTAATTGTTATAGTTAAATATAGTTATTGGCTCTTATGCCTATATATTATTTTATCTTATGACTAGGAGAAAAAAATCAATTCTAATAAGAAAGATACTCTATCAACTCTTCTAATAAATGATATTTTTACTACTTTAGTTCAATAATAAAAATGAATCACAAATAAAATTGGTAATTCTATAATAGCTAAACTTTGTATTTATTTTTTCAACAGATTATATAATTTCATTACAAGAAAATGACTGGAGCTAACAAGATCATTTCAAACGAAAAAGATATAGATGTCAATACAAATAAGGAAGTTGCAATTTTGGATGTTAATTTCAATGAAAAAGACATGTCTTTCAAATCTCATTTTAAAATTCCTAAGGTAGATGATGAAGTAAAGCCTATAGTTAGAGAAACCATTTTTGGTTCATTAGACAAAACCTATAATTATTAGAATACATATGCTAAGTGTGCGGTTTTAACATTTGTAGTTGTTCTTGCAAATATGGAGATGATCATAAGATAATTTGGAAGAGATACTTATATCCAAAATAGGAAAAGATAGATAAAAAAATGAAAATGTGGATATATAACACTTTATTGTGAAGAAGTTTGCAGAGGAACATAGTAATGAGTTGACAACTCCATGGAAAATACACTTGTTGAGATCACATCACTCCATGTCAAGTACAAAATAAAAAGATTGTATGATACATTTAGTACAATAAATATTTCTACTTCACATGGCTATTCTTGAAATTGAATTTTAAGGATATGAAAATATTGGATGTATTGAGAAGGACATTAGAAATTATGTGAGAGACAAAAGGAGTGAGGCTAAAGGCCATGATGCACAAATGCTTTTGGAGCATTTTGAAGAAATATAAGAATTAGATCCTTCATTTGCATATAAGCTAAAAGTTTGTTAGAAAAATACATTAACTCATTGTTTTTGGGTTAATCATACAAAATAATTTTAGGGATGTTGTTACACTACATACAACACAAATCAACATAAGTTGATTTTCACTCCATTTGCAACAATAAATCACCATGGTCAGTCCATTATATTTGGGTGTGGTTTTATAAATACAAAATATAGAATCATTTGTTTAGTTATTTGAGACGTGGCATGAATTTATGTTAGGAAATCAACTAAAGGCAATCATTACAGACTAAGATCCTATAAAGAAAATTGTAATTACTTAAGTTTTTCCTAACACATTTCATTGCTATTGTATTTGGCATATTTTGCAAAATGTTTTTGAAAAGCTAGGAATCCTAGTACACAAGGATTCTTTTATTCACTCTTTTGAATCTTCCATCTAGAATTCTAATTTTGAGACACTTGAAAAATTGGAATTATCTTGAAAGCTTTTAATGGAAGAAAATAGATTAGAAAGTAATAGCTGGCTACAAACATTGTTTGAGATGCACTATGAATGGATTCCAGCTTATTGGAGGCATATTTTTTTTGCTAGTATGTCAAACAGCTAAAGGAGTGAAATCATGAATTCTTTTTTTCGAAAATATGTTTCATGGAAAAATACATTGATGGACTTCGTTGTTAGACTTGATTGGGCTATATCAGGACAATAACAAAATGGATTGAAATCTGACCATGAGATAATTAATACAAAGCCAGAGCTTAAAATACCATATTCCTTTGAGAAGTTTCTTAGATATACATATACTAAAGTCATTTTTTATAAGGTTCAGGAAGAATTACATCAAAATGTTGTTCATAGGGTAAAACTTGAAAAAGAAGATGATGACTACTCTATTCCACATGTGCCATACATGTGTCATCAGACGTGAGTCCTTTTGAAGCATTAAGCTCGTTCAAGAATTTTCCATCCTTGTCTAGTTATGCTTAGTACAAAATGCATACTTTAGAATGAATGAATGGATTGAAAAACAATAGCCGCTATTTGAGCATTTTAAGTTTTGATATTTTGGGAGCAAAACCCTTTGCTTAAATTACTTTATTTGGACAATAGGCTATCTTTTATTTTCTTATCACTCATTTGGAGCAAAACCTTTCACTGTTTTTTTGTATTTATTTTATATAATGCCTACATGGACACAAATATCATGGACCATATAGCCTGCATATATCAAGTCAGCACATTATATGAAGGATTACGTGCTTTATAAATAATTTTTTCTTCATTTTCATATATTCGATAACATTGGAATTGTCTATCATCTATACTTTTATAATTGAATTAAAAGTGTTCATCCCACCTTTTTTATAACTATGATAAAAATAAAACAAAAGAAAAATAAAAAAAATATAATATCTCAATGACCATTAAAATTCATAGTTGAAATTCGATCCAAAATCTTTTACTCAATTGGAATGTATTTTTAAGCTTTTTGGTTGGCCCACAAATGCTTCACTAGCCATCTAAATCTTTTAGAATGCATAAAAATCCTCCCACCTAGTGTGCCTACTAATAAGAGAAGGTAACACTAGAGCTAAGCATGAAAATACAAGGAAGTTTCACAATTAATTGTTTCTTTCTTTAGTCGATTTATAGAGGTTCAACTTTTGCTATGTTGGCTACTTGACTTGACCCTCTAGAATGGCACGTGTGCTAGCGAGCCTACTAATGAGTAAATGCCAAATTGCACCCAACGATCTTGAGCCATTCTTCGCTAGCTAAAGAGCCTAACGTCTAATATCCCACTTGCATGTTTGACTTTTTGTAGTTTTTTGTTATCTTACTTAAAGGTAAATAGAGTGATCCAAATGCCATGAATCAATTGTAAATTATAATTCACCATCCACATAAAATACTTAGATTATCTTAATGTGTTTTTCCTTTAGATGTGAGTACTTAAATTAGATTTTTCGTAACTTTAATTCTTTCATGGGTAATTTTAAATAATTCTTTACTTTTTCATATGATATAACATTTTTTAAATGTTAAAGCGTATATAAATTTTCAATCAAAATGATTTTTATGTCTTAAGTAAACAAATAGTATTAATCATAATAGATGACTTGGATATAATCATAGAATATGATGGGCTCAAAAAAAGACAAAAAGGATACCAAAATTTCAGCCCTGTGAAGATGACTAAATCACAACTTTTTATCTTTCTTTTATATTAGCTAATTAAAAAGAAACAAAAAATATTGATCCAGCAATTCTCCTAAGCTTATTTTTTACACCCTTAAATTTAGTTTCAACGATCAACTCTATCTTTTTTAGATATAGCCTTAATATTATTCTATTTATTTCATTTCAATTTTTATTTAGTTATTAATTAATTAATCATGTTAATTATGTTAGTTTTTTTATATTGTCAATTTTATCATTGTTAGAAATTACATTGCTAAGTTTCCATATTACTTAGGATTCTTATTCACGTGTGTAGTGTTGCTTAAAGTGGAATGGGAGAGGAGTCTTACATGATGTAGGAAGTGGAATGGGAGATGAGGAGTCATACATGCACATGGGTGCTGGGAATTGAACAAGAATGGAGGAGTCCACATGCACAATTTATTATGGGAATTTCCATGCACAACTTATAGCGGGAATAACACATGATGTTGGATTGAATTGTGCAACTATTATCATGTGTTGAGTTTAGGTGTATAATTTTTATGATAATAAAATTTGTATAAGACTTGATCTAAGCTAATGAAGTTTTAATAAGTTTTAGAAGTGATACATATGAAAGAATTCATTTTGCAATCAATTATATTGGATGTGTTTGAATGGTATTTAATGATGTAACAAGGACGAAAAGAGGAGGAAATAAAAAATAGAACAACATTGCAAGATTTATCATTTTTGGAATGAATCAAACAATTTTAATTTTTATTGATGGTCCTCAATTAATTACACTTGCTATGTACATCAGAAAAATTGTATATTCACATCCTAGACCACAAGTGGTCCTAATTACATTTCCACAACGGGGAAAACCCTTGATTAAAAGGAAAAGTATAACGCATCTTAGAAATTCAAAAATAATACATACACTCTCTCTCAAAATAGATATGTGTTGTCTTTGGGATCACCGAGCACATTATGATGACTTGATATTTAGGAAATCGCCTCAAGTCAATGAGCAAATAGGATGACACAGTTCTAGACTGGATTATTAGACATTGGGTCAACTTAGAAAATTAGTGTTTTAATCCGATTGATTTATCCCGGTTAGAGAAAGGGATGAGCATTGATAAGGGTTATGTTTAGAAATTGATGTTATCTTGAAATAGAAGCCTATAGATTAAATTTTTGATTATAAATAGTAGAGTTGGAGTTCTTGGCCTACAATAGTAAACTTGATTTCAATTATCATACTCCATCTAGTTCCTCATCTTATTTTAGTAGATTTTAACTCTGATTAGTAGTAGTAATTAGTAATGGGTAGGCCACACACATTGAGAACATGATAATGGGTTTTCTATGCCCAAACGGAGAACCCAATCAAGATGAGTGAATCACATATTTCTAAAATGAATTATTTTGCATTTGGTTGGTTAAAATAGTTTGATGGGATTATTATTGTTTAAATTTAATATAAATGGTAAGGCGATGAGAGTAATCCACCCTTGCCCTTTAAAATATCAAAGATGATGTAGGAGAATTAAATATCATGGATTATGTTAGAATGATCTAGTGGGAGAAATAAATAGATAAATAAACAAAGACAATAGATGGGAAAAACTAAAGTGTACTTGATGATGTATGGATCGGGTGAAATCAAGAGGTAAATCAAGGTGATAAACGTGTGAAAACTCGAAGTGTTATATGAATTGTAAGTAAACTCTTACTCAAATTATTTGCAAAAGTATCCTTTTATTCAAATTGAATGTTTTCTTATATGTGATATTTTAATGAATTTGATTGTGAAATGTTCTTATACAATGCAATTTTGAATGTTTTAATTGGTATGCAAGTCATGCTTATCTTTTGATGAATTTTGTAAATCAAAAGTATTTATATATCTATAATATTTGAATGATTTCATTAGAATTAATAAGTTGCATGAGTTGGTAGGATCAACCTTGATTCTTACAGTTGTTATTACATAACACAAGAAAACAATGTTGTTTGAGAAGAATTAACATTTTTTTAGATTAACATATAGCCTTTGTTCATACAGGGTTTGAAACACCTTCTTCAAATGCTCTAGATGTTATTCTTGTGAACTGCTATATACCAAAATGTCATCAAAGTAAATAATAACAAATTTCCCCATGAATGGTTTAAAGATATGAGTCATATAACGCATAAAAGTGCTTGGGGTATTAAAAAGACCAAAGGGGATAGCCAACCATTCATAAAGTCCATCTCTAGTTTTAAAGGTTGTTTTCCATTCATCTCTGGGACTCATTCGTATTTTGTGATATCCACTTTGAAGATTAATTTTTGGAAAGATCATGGCCCCTTAAAGCTGGTCAAGCAAATCATCAAGCTAAGGAATAGGAAACTTATATTTGATAGTGATTTTATTGATGGCTCTGCTATCAACACACATACGCCATGAACCATCTTTCTTTGGCACCAACAAAGTTGTGACTGCACACGGGCTCATGCTTTCCCACACTAGTCCTTTTGCAAGAAGTTCATTAAATTGTCATTATAACTCCTCATGCTCTTTTGGGTTCATTTGATAAGCTGCTTTATTAGGAATGATAGAACCAGGAATTAAGTCAATGCAATACTGAATGTCTCTCATAGGTGAAAGACTAGAGGGAGTTCCTTTAAAAATCATATCAACAAATTCTTCCACAAGGGGTTGCACTTGAGGACACATTGGGCTCAATTTGCCCTTGGGTTCAATTTGCCCTTGGGTTCCATAGAAATAAGAACATATGCTTCACAGCCTTCCAGGAGTGCCCTTTCTAGGTGCTCACCTGATAAAAACAAGTCTTCCTTTTTCTACATGAGGTTTGAACTTACCCTCTGGTTTGAGGGTAGCCAAAATAATTCGAACTCCCTCTTTGAAAAAAGTGTAAGTGTATTACAATGGCCTTCCCAATAAAAAATAACATGCATCCATATTTACAATATCACACGACAACTAATCTTGGTAAGTCTTTCTAATGGAAAATTAGACCAAGTGCCTGTTAGTGAACATCACCGTCCCTTTGAAACGACTGAAGTTTGTAGGGACAAGGGTGATTCTCTACTTTCAATTGTAACTTCTCTACCATTTTAGTCGCTACCACTGTCAATTATAATATCACAAACCTTTCCATGAGAGGTGCACTTGGAATGAAAAATGTTCTCCCGCACCCAAGAATCATCATTGGATTGCAACATAGTTAAATTTCTTTCGATCACAAGTGCTTCTCCTTCATCTGCATATACAATTTCTTCTTAACAATCTGAATTGTTTTCATAAACAACCTTCTCACTATCTTCTGTAATCTCTTCTTCTACTAAAGTAGCAATTCTGCAATTAGGACATTTAGAAACAATTTAAACATAGCCATGACATTTGAAGCAAAATTGAGAATTAATTTGAGAAGAGTCATGGGATTTACCCTATTGTTTGATTACTTGTGTAGTTGTAGACTTTGTTGTGGAGCTACTCACTCTGTTAGATGGACCTTATCTCGAAACAAACCTAAAATTTCCATGATGAGCCTCCTTCTATTGCTTTTCTATAATCAACGAAAGCTTTCGGGCATCATTAAAGGTCCAATATGGTTATAGGCAAACTACATTTCTAATTTCTCCTTTTAAACCACCCAAATAACAGTTTTTGTTGTTCCTCCGACTCCACTATGTTACATTTCATCATAAGATGCTCAAATTCCAAGGTAAACTCTTCCACTAATAGATTATTTTGTTTCAAATTATGAAACTTCATAATCATGTTTAGTCGATAGTTTTCTGGTGAAAAAACTTCTTTTCACTTAACTTTTCATTTTCTCCCAAGTCTTGATTTTACCTCTACTTTCATGGATTCTTTGCCTTTTTAAGTTTTCCCATCATAGGGAAGCATACTTCCTCAACTTCAAGGCTACTAGTTTAACCTTGTTTTCTTCTGAATATTCCTTAATCTCAAATTTTCTTTCTATTGTATGAAGCCAATCTAGAAATTCATCACGCTGCATTTTTCCTTCAAACTCTGGAATATCAATATTTACATCAGTAGTTTACTATAATCTACGGTCCTAATAAGCCATTGATGACGAGGAGAGTCACTGTTTGATTCAAGACTAGGTTCTTGATGAAAGGGATTAAGGTCTTCTTCCTCGCTACTTGAAGAGTGATTTTCCTCATTATTATATATTTCTTCCTGATCAAGATGCTACTGAAGCTCTTGAACTTATCACCTCAGTTCTTCTATTTCAATGTGACGCAAATCTCATTCAGTCATGACATCTCCATCGTTGCGAGGACCACGATGACCACAATTCCTTCTAGCCAAAGGAGTGGGCTCTGATACCAACTTGGTAGGAGGGCTTCACGAGCTTAGGAAACAGAGTTTAAATTCTATGAAAAGTCCAAAATAGGTTAGGAACGAAACTTCATTCGAAGTAAGCATCACTTTGTCCAAAGTGTCGCTTTGTCCAAAATAGCATTTCGTCCGAAGCAACAAAAGTAGCATAAACAAAGTGCAGAAAATGCAAAAACCAACTTGGGGAAGGGGATAGAATGTCAAATAGAAAGTATTTACTTTGGAATCAAATCAAGATTAACCCACCACTCAAAGAATCCACAAAGAGATACAGGGATAAGGGATAAACTCACCACTCTAGGAATCCACCAAGAGATATAGAGATTCATAAGCCATAGAGAAAACACTTAAAACCTAAGAACCTCTTTTACATTACTTTCCATAACTATTTTTCATTATTTCACTTAATACTTGGATTTACTTAGTCTTAATACATCTTTTTAGGATAGTTTTAGTTCAGTAACTAGAGACAATTAAATCAATTTGATCAGTGGAATTAACCCTTGCTTTGCACACTATACTGTTATGCACCCATGCACTTATGAGGAATTACAATTTGACAATCAAGTTTTTGGCGTCATTGCCAGGGAATTGATTTCAAATTGATTTGATTAATTTAGTTACAATTTTTTTCTTTATTATATTTAATTATAATTAGGATATTTATTTATTTATTTTTCTTTCTTTTTACTGAGCTGTGATTATAAGGAAGAAGAACAGATGACTAAAAATTTGGAGAATAGGGTGGCTCAACAAGCACAACTACTGATGAAAAAGTTTGCATACCCTACCATAGGAATATCGCCTTCATGCACTATTTTGAATGACATTGCAAAGAATTATGAGCTGAAACATATACACTTCAATATGCTTCCTTCTTGTCATGGTGTAGCTGTAGAAGATCCATTAACCTTTATAAGTAATTTTTATTCAATTATTCAGATTTTTCCTTTGCAAGGACTAACTAAGAATCAGGTGAACATGAGATGTTTTCCTTACACCTTAAAGAATGCAGCAAAAAACTTGGTTCATGTCATTGGCTCCTTGTTCACTTACCACATGGGATGCAATTAACAACGAGTTCATTAGTAAATTCTATTCTCATGCTAAAACTGCAAAACTAAGAGGTAAGATAGCAGCTTTTGCTCAAATGGAAGGTAAGGCATTCCATGAGGCTTGGGAGAGATTTAAAGTACTAGTTATTCAATATCCTCACCATCATATTCCTTTAGAGTTGCTAACTCAATTTTTCTATGATGGACTGACACTACCATGCCAAGTCATGATTGATAATGCTACAGGTGGAGTTATAGGAGAAGACCCCAAGGAAAACTTATGATCTATATCAGATACTTGGGGTAAACTCACAGTAGAAAATTGTTAGAGGTAGGTTTAGAGGAATGTATGAAGTGAATTCTAACACTGGGCTTTCTACGCAAATGTCAAAGCTTGCAAAATAGATGAATATGATATGCTCCATTATGATGAACCAGAAACAACCTATTCCTACTAAGGTATGTTCATGGTCACTCATACAACGTTTATCCTTCTAGAATGAGTTTTGCAGATTTTTCTGGACAAGCCAATATGATTAACTTCTACAACTAACAAACACATGATGATCCATATTCAAATACCTATAATCCTAGTTGGAGAAGTCATCCCAATTTTTTATGGAACAACAATCAGAATCAAAATCAAGCTAGAACTCCTTTTCAACTAAAGAAGCCTACTCTTGAAGAAACTATGCAGAGTTTCATTCAAGCAACCTAGACTCAGTTCCGAAATAATGAAACAAGATTCTAGAACATATAGGCATCCATGAAGAAGATAAAGACTTAGTTGGGGCGGGCGGATTGTAGAGACTGTGCAGAGTCACACACCTAGAAAACTATCAAGTCAGCTTGAGCAAGCTAATGTGATTACAATGTTAAGTGTTGGTAAGATAATGATGATACAGTTAGTGATGTGATTAACAATTCCAGTGTTTTTGCAAATGATGAAGAGGAGGTGAATGCAAAGAGAGTTATTTTCCCAATTCCATATCCTCCACTTAACTACAAGCCACCACCACCTTATGATCCACCACTCCCTTTTCCTTGGCATTTGAAGCTAAATAAACTTGTTGAAAAATCTTGTTATTGCAATGAATGTATTCTGGCTTTGGATGTATTCTTGCAAGAAAAATCTAGTGAGATAATTGAAAATCTTAATGAAGATTCAATAAAGGAGGAGATCAAAGCAAAAGTGGATCTGAAGAAATTGTCTCATTCTTTAAGGTATGCATATGTAGGCAATGATTCATTCTTCCTAGTAATTATTTCTTCTTCTTTTATAGATATAGAAGATGAAAAGTCAATGTAGTTTCAAGATCATACTGTGAAGTTTGAAATTTTCAAGGAAATGGAGCTGTCCAGCAAGAACAAGAATGACTTCAAGATAGATATAGTAGATGGAATAATGGAGGAGTTTTTATGAGATCCTATAAACACAATCAAAATAACACTAGTTGAAGGAGATAAATTAGAAGATGCTAAATCATTTGACTATTTCTATCAATTGGGAGCACCTAAAATTTACAAGCCACTACCAATTTTTAAAGAGTCGGAACACTGAAAACCCAAATTTCATTACAAAAATGGAAAGCCATAGTCAGGATGAGACTATAAACCAAAGGCTTCTTAGGAGGCAACCCAAGTTACTGAACTTTCTTTATTTTCTTAACATTTAACTTAGTTATTTATTTATTTTCTCCATTAGGACACATCTTTTTTTTAATTAGTGGTTCAATGTTTCTATTTCAGAATGAAGAAATTTGATTTCAAATTGGGTGTAGAAACTTTTGAGGATTGCAGATTATGTTTCAAATATTAAAATTGCTAGAAATTTGCAAAGGATTCCAAATCAATTCTAGGAGAAGAGGAAGAGACTGCACTTCATTCAGGGAATCTCTTGATTGTAAACTTCTTTCATTATTTTACATTGAGGATAATGTTTAGTTTGGGGATTTGCATTCAAGTGCATTAAATTTGTGGGCAAATTTTTTTGAATTTAGTATAAATTTTTCAATGAGCTGTGCTTTCTAATGACTTAGCTAAGGAAATCCTAGAGCAATTGTGCTAACATGCTTAAATTGAATAGGATTGATTCTCTCTTGATAATCAATAACATATATTGAGTTTTTTATTATTGAAGATTATTTAGAAGAAAGGATAGATATCACCTTATGATTAAATGATTCTTATGATAAGTACTTTTCATGACCAATGAAAATTTTATTGAGCACATTATGTTATGATCATACAAATTGTATATGGATTAGTCGATGATGTTGTAAATTCAATGACATATTTTAGTTGACATAAGCATGCTAGAACTTGTTTAATTATCTCTCCTAAATAACATGTTTACTTCGAAGTGGTATAGGCATTCTTTGATCAATTTGAGCCTTTAAAGCTAACCTAGTACATTTATGTCACTAGTATCCCTATTGAGCTTTAATGAAAGAATGACATATGCAAAATATGTGAAAGACCACCATTTGACTTTTTTTTCTTTAGCCTCATCATTCAAACCTTTTTAGCTTGAAGAACTATGCTTGACCTATTAAGAGACATATTCTAGACACAAGGTTATGTTAAGTTCGATCCTCCTACTTAGCTTGATTTTGATAATGAATGTAATTAAGCAGTTAAATTTTGATAATGAACAAACATATACATGAAGAGTTAAGCTTCTAACTATTTACTTTCCAAGTGATGTAGCATTAATCTATTAAAATGAATTAAGAAAAGCAGCTGTTAAGCTTAAAGTGTATATTATTAAGACTTCACGAAAAGAAAATAGTTTAAAAAGAATGTTCAAGTAAAATTCACTTAGAAGTATTCAAAAAGACAAGGCATGAAATTCATAAATGTTTAGAAACATTTCAAAGACAAGGCATGAAGCTCAGAAGCAATTCAGAAACACTCAAAAGTACTTAAAAGATAAGGTGTGAAGCTCAGAAGTAATTCACAAATGTTCAAAAGTATTTCAGAGACAAGATGTGAAGCTCAAAAGTAATTTAGAAATATTCAAAAATATTTCTGAGACAATGTATGAATCTCAAAAGCAATTCAGAAATACTCAGAAGTATTTCAAAGATAAGGCACGAAGCTCAAAAGTAATTCTAAAATACATAGAAGTATTTTAGAGACAAATAAAAATTCCTTGAGAGACAAGGTGTGAAGTTCGGAAGTTTTCAGGGGTACTTCAGAACCACTTAAGAAACAAGTCAGAATTTCTTTTAGAGACAAAGTGAAATTTTAGAATAAGTGCAATTTTAGAATTAATTTTAAGGCAATCTCACACTTTAGAGGTAGTTCAGAAGCTCTCCAGAAATATCTCAAAAATAAAATGCTCTAAGAAGAACTTCAGAATAAGCTCAGAAGAAAAAATTGCACTCAAAAGTTTGTTAGTAAGAACTTCTGAATACACTCAGAAGTAACTTAGAAGCAACACAAAAGCAATACAAAATGACATTTCTGCAATCAAAAGTTCATCAATAAGAACTTCTGAATACGGTCAGAAGTTACTCAGAAGCAACACAGAAGCAATACAAAATGACATTTCTACAATGAAAAATTCATCCGTAAGAACTTCTGAATACGCTCGTAAGTAAATCAGAAACAACTCAGAAGCAATACAAAAGGCATTTCTACAATTAGAAGTTCATCAGAAAGAACTTCAGAAATACTTTAGAGAAAGCTTATTCATTCAAAAATAACTCATAAGCAATTTAGAGTGTCAATTAGAAGTTTGTCAAAATTCAAACTTTAGAAATGTTTCCAAGTTTCAAAGTTGTAACAGAAGATCAATACCAATGATACAGAATGAACACAGAAAAACTTTCTATACTCAGAAATTTTTCAAAAGTAACTTGGAAGCTCCTTAGAGGTATTTTTAAAAAGCCAAGATTCAAAAAGCACATCAAAGACAAAATACAAACTTTAGAAAAACCTCAGAAGTTGTTCAAAAGCAACTCAGAAACTCTACGGAGGCATCTTCAAAAAGCCAAGACTCAAGAAGTTCATCAGAAACAGAAATTCAATAATTTAGAAACACTTCAAAAGTTTCACAAAAGCAAAAACATGACTAATGAAAGTATCAAATATCGGAATCAACCTTTAAAAGAATCTAAAATGATCGATCATACAAAATTTTGTCATTACCACTAGCTCAAAAGTTCAATATAAGAACCTTAGAAGTTCTGCATTAAGTGCACAATAGTAACTAATAGGTAGATGAAGCTTGGAAGTTCTGAATACTTATCATAAAATTTCTATAGTGGGACAAAAGAAGAAAAACATGATGCAACTTTAAATCTCCTTCTTCAAATGATTGGAAAGCTACTAAAAATGATCATTACAACTAAGATGTATTCCACAACTTATAAAAGGAAGATTCAAAAGTCTAGGAAAGTAGATCTCAGAAAGAGTCAAGAAATACGAAAAAGTTTACTTAAGCATTTATTGAAGTCTCCCAGATTTTACTCCACAAAATCAGCTCCATTGTGCTAATTCCAATAAGCATTCAAAGAAAATCATTCAACAACAATTGGAGTCCAATCTTTATTATTCTTTACTGCTATATTTTTTATGTTTTTATTATAATATTTTGTACACTTTGCCTATCAAGAAGCATTCATTTCTATACACATTTATTTAAAATTTTATTTACAATTTTCTTATTTGCAAGAAAGGAGCTTGCATCTTATAGTGAACACCAAGTAGGAAAACTTGCTAAAGTTTGTATAAGTTGTTAGTGAGCTTTTAAAACTATCTTGTATAAGTTGTTGGTGAGCTTTGAAAACCAACGTATATAAGTTATGGGTGAGCTTTGAAAACCAACTTGTCTAAGTTTGTTGGTGAACTTGAAAACTATCAAGTGCTAGTGGAACCTGAGCTTAGCAAGAGAGGCTAACTCGAAGAAACGGAGTAGGTATCAAGTTAAAGGTTGAACTACTATAAAAACCATTACCTCAGTGTGTTATATGATCTTTTTCATTTTAGTTCAGCACTACCTTTTAAAGTTGGCCAAAATTTTTAAAGGCTCAATCCCCGCCCCGCCTGAGCCACCATTAGCTTGGGACCAACAGGTTGCAGAGAGGTACAAGAGTGCATAAGAACATAATTTTGGAGGTGATTAAAAAGAAGAATACCAAAAAAATGATAAAGAGGAAAGGAATTAGTCAGAATTCATCCTTTAATTTGGGGAATCACATATCTATGAACTCAACAGAAAATAAGTTTAGGGGTATGATAGTAATACAACCCATAATTGAGGGGATTACATTCCAATAAACTTGACAGAAAATAAGTTTGGGGGTATGATAGTAATATAGCCCATAATAATACAAATAAAATAGATAAAACCTTAAACAAAAAGCCAAGAGAGTGAACGTTCATGTGCAAATTTATTTATGATTTCTTACTTTGTGAATCCTTACTCTTTTTCTTTGTTAGCTAAACCTAAGGCCTCATTATAAGTTTAATAAAGACCTATTGGTCTAAGTAAATAGAGCTATCTACATTAGCAGAGAAGGATTATGAAAAGCAAACTTATAGAGTTTTTTGTGAAGATCATTAGAATCACTGGTTTGTACATTGTTGACTGAAAAGTATACATGTAGCATGAAATTGACATTGCACATACATATTTTCACTTCATGAAAGGATTGATGAATCATGAGTTTCATAAGATTACTTGGCAAGTCTCTTGAATGAATTTTAATTTGTGTACATGTATAATTTATCTGGCAAGTTCTTGATTGATCAAGAGAGACTATCCTAACTATTTCATGAGTTTGGTTACTATTTTGGTCAAGGACGATTAAAAGCTAAATTTGGGGTATTTGATGAACTTATAATCTATCATATTTTAATACATCAATTTACATATTTTGGATTCTCAATCGACATATTTTTTGGTTTATAATCACATTAGATTATTGTATTTCAGGCATCAAAACATGTTAAAAAGGAGCTAAAGATTATAAAAGGTGTTACTTTGAGGCCATTTTTTGTATAAATCGAGACTAATTCAGGATACATATTAAACATAGAAGTTGTAGACCTTCAAGTTATCTATCTAAGAAATCATGAATCATTAGATTTGGAGATCATAAATGAAAGTTATGGCTAAAACACTGCAGCTATCTTAGACTTTAGACCCGCTAAATATCATAAAGCCATCACTTATAGTTAATTTTTGGCACATATAGAGGTTGATTTGAAAATTGTGTTCAACATAAAAGTTGTAGCTCTTGAAATTATCTTTCTAAATCATAAAGAATCATGCAATTATAGTATCGTATGAGAAAGATATAGCCAAAATAGTAGACACTGTACCTAGACATTGTGGGCAGCAATTTTGGTGATGCAACACCAGTGCAATGCCGAAGCTTAGTATTTTTAGTATTTTTTGAGCAAAACCAATTGAAAAATCCATATGGAGGTACAAAAAACCCTAAATTGGGTTATTTTAAAAGTTTTTAACATAGAAACAAACATTTATTGGCAAGGAGGAGGCGATACACAAATTAGAAGAGAAATTTACAAGAGAGCAAGAGGGAGATTTCAAGTTCCGTAACATGCATATTTTGAAAATTGATCTTTTTATTTTTAGAATGAACTAATTTAATTTTTATAGGATGAAGATATAGCCTTCATTGATATTCTTTGTTAAACAGGGTTATTGGTTGAATAATTCAACTTTATTTTGTTTCGTTCACTCCGTTTGTTGCAATCTTTGATTTATTAAATTGTTTGATCACCAATTTTATGAATTAGATTGATTGTCTAAGAACATGGTTAAGGTATACACCATATGCTAAACCATGAGCTCTCTTGAATAAAAGGATAGATGGTTATAGTACACACCTTATGCCAAACCAATTTATTTGGTTTATTAAAGTTCTTTGGTCATAATGGGTTTTCACATCAATTATGCTACACACCATAAGTAATTGGAAGGAGTAAAAATAATTAATTTAAACCCACACACCTAACAGTAACAATCATATATAGGTTATAACAAACCTAAGGTAATGAATCGACACTAGCATCCCAACAATAGAGATATCATTGAGTGGTAAAATAGGATCCTTAGACTTTTGCTACTTTAGAATCTCTTTTACATTACTTTCTACCACTGCTTTCCATTATTTCACTTAATACTTAGATTTAATCAATCTCAATATATCTTTTTAGGATTTTTTAGTTTAGTAACTAAAGATAATTGAATCGATTTGATCAATTCTCTATGGAATTGACTTTTGCTTTGCACACTAAATGCTATAAACTTGTGCACTTGCAAGGAATTATAATTTGACCATAAGTAAGCAATTATCACTCTAGTACTAAAAAACCATGGATAGGAAAGACAAAGATAGATTTATCTCTTGAAAACATTAGAAGGATTTTCAATCTACCAAAGATTAGAAGAAGTGAAGTTGAATGGCCCAAGACTAGAGTAGACCTATTTTTTACAATAAGAGTAGTCTCAATAGGATAAAAAGAGAACTATCTTCATTCTTGCCATTTAGATTGAAATATGAAACTAGCCCATGCGTTGATTTTCAACAATATACATCCAAAGATAGGTGGCTCAGATTAGATTTCAAAGAGAGATGTCAAAATCATGTGGGCAATGAAGAACCAGAAGAAGATGGATTTAGCTCAAGTCATCTCTGACCATCTATATATGGTCAAAATTAACTAAAGAATTTCATTTCCGTATGGCATGATCCTCACAAAAGTCATGAGAGAAGCTAGAGTAAACATCTCGGGAGAAGATGGAGAGGCTTCCAAAGCCACAGACTGGATTAACCATACATCCATCATGAAAATGAGATTCAAGGAAACCATACATGGATGGGCATCGGAAAGACCCAGGATATCTAGATAAGTTAAAGAAATAAGAGTAGAAGAAGCTGAAGAAGAAGAAACAAGGGAAGAAGGTGAAAAAGCAGAAGAATCAAAGGAGGAGGAGGAAGAGAAAGAGAACAATGTGAAGCAGCAGCAGAGGCCTCTCAAACTAGACCAAGCGGCCAACTCCAACTCACCAAACCACCCCTTCAAGACCAAAATAATCTATTCCATCAACCATCCCAAGTCTTTACCAAATCCAAAACATCATAGAAAATAGTCCCTCAACCCATTTAAAGCCTTTGCACATAGTAGACTTCTCTCTCAAAGAGTGAACAAACTTGAAGAGTCAATCAGACACCCTCATCTCCATGTTTGAATCTGTTCAAGGCAAATCCACTCCTCATCCTTCCAAACTAGTTTAGTTAACTCACTCATCTTCAATCGAATCATTTCTTTTCCAAGACACTAACAAAACTCCATCTCCTTTCAACCCATCTCATGTCTCCTCATTATTTGAACTTCCACTCAAAGAAGTTTAGACTCTTGCCATAGTTCCATACAAACCCATCTCATTGCCATCTAAGCAAGCATCTCCACCCTCACCAAATTAGTTCCACATCAACCATCCTCTGAAAAGCTAACTTGCTTAAGCTCCTCATTTGATTCCTCAGAAAATGAATTAGATGTTTCCAAGCTTGTATCCACTATAGAACTAGAACCAATCCCAAAAGACCCCATCTTCATTCCATTCCAAGAGTATGCATCCAAAACAAAAGCAAACCCCGATGCTTTCAAGGCCTCCGGAGACAAATTCCACTCCACTGAACATATACAAGATCTAAGGATATTCAATACCCTGTGTTAGAAGATGATTCATACAAATCTAGGGTTGTTGTAATTCCTACTGTTCAACCAAATATTGTATCATTCTTTCATCAATCCCCATTCCAAACACAGCATCAACAACCCATTCTATCACCTCTACCTCAACCAACACCTCAAACTACTCATTCCACAACTCCATCAATTCACACAAGCCTTCCTCCACAACTCCATCTCAAAATCCTTCAATATAACCTCCCATACTTCTCAAATCCACTCCTCTTACACTAGTCAAAGCTGCAAAGAAAATCAAAATGACCTCCCAAGAGTTCTAGGCTCAAAAGGAGATCAATGCAACAATCTCTTTCCTTATCCAATCCCAAAACAAAAATCCCACACCTGAGGATCTCCCATGTCCTAACTATGAAGATACCAACTTCATGGCCAACATCATTCTTTTGAAAGATCCTTTTCATACCCCCAAGAATTACAAACTGGTGGTGCTGTCGTGGGCACCCAAATTTAGAACCTTGTTCCAATCTAATTTTCTGTAGTAGTGTGAGTAAGGGTCG
>JAYJMB010055211.1:0-27918 GCA_036873735.1 Pouteria campechiana
TAACACAATTGCATAAGAACAACAAATATCTAAGTATAAAAACGTATCTTATGAGTGAATGAAATCCACTCATCAATAAGGAGTTTTGGAATGAAATGAAGGATAAGGTAAGTAGGCTTTTTATTGATTAAATTTATGAATGGATGGGAACATTAGTTACTAATGGTCAAATTATAATTTCTCACAAGTCCACAATTATTAGCAGTATAGTGTGCAAAGCAAAGGTTGATCCCATAGAGAACTATTCAAACTAATTCAATTATACTTAGTCATTGACTAAACTATTCTAAATCTAAAGATGCAATAAAAGCTAAAAAGAATCAAATCATAAGATAAAATAGTAGAAAATAATGGTAGTTAGTAATATAAAAGAGATTCACAAGAGTCTAGAGATCCGATTCAGCATTAATTGATATCCTCTAATATTGGGATTTTATTTTCAAATCATTATCTTGTGTTCATTCCATCTAATATATGATTATTACCATTAGGTATTTGGGTTTAAATCAAGTATTTTCCCCCTTTCCAATTACCTATGACATGTAGTGTAATTGTGATTGAAACTCATAAAGATTAGAAGAACTTAATGAACCAAGTAGAATAGTTTAGCATATGGTGTTTACCTTAACTATCTACTTATTCATTCAAGAGAGCTTCTAAAACATGATTTAGCATATGATGTCTACCTTAATCATATTTTCTCAAATAATTAATTTAATTTATAGAATTGGTGATCAAGCAATTAAATAAATTAAATGATTACAATAATCACAATGAATGAAACAAGATAAAATTGAACTATCAACCAAAAATCCTTATTTAACAAAGAATATCAAAGAGGGATACATCATTTCCCTAGAGAAAGAAATTTAGTTCATGCTAAAAATAAGAAAAATAATATTCAATATACTTATATTGCAGAACTTGAATGCCTCTTCCTGGCTCCCTTGTAAAAGTCTCCTCCAAATTGTGTGCTGCCATTTTATCCTCCAAAAGTCCCTTATTTCTTTATACAAAACCCTTTAAACAAGCAAATTTAAGGTTCTCTTATACATTTATACGAATTTCTCAAGTTAATTTACACATAAAATATGTAATTGCTAAAAATATCATGTTTCCATGCACAAATTCTGTCAATTAGGAGCAATTTTAGTATTTTTATCATAACTTTCTTATATGATTTACAAATAATATAATTATTATTCATTGGAAAGATAATTTCAATCTATACATCTTTTATGTTTAATACTTTCTTTGAATCATCTTTCATATGTGCGAAAAGTTGCCCTAATAACATCTGTTACTGCACATCGTGTTCAAAATATCTCTGGAGACAAGTGTAGTATTTTTTCTATAACTTCCTCACACAACTTTGAATCATTCTTGATTTTTTTGTCAAATAAATTCAAGGGTTAAAACTTTTATATTGAACACTTTATCCCAATTAGCCTATATCCATACCAAAATTTGACTTAAACTTCCACTAAATTATCACAATTTTTCTTGCACGTGAAGCATCTAAAAATAAGAATTATTCAAAAATAGAAGTCCTTCTTCAATTGAATTTCTACACACACATCCTACATTCTGATTTGCATACAATTCATATTAAAACATTCCAAAAATACTTTGAAAATAATGTGAGGAAGTTCTAATTGAATTTCAATTGAAGTAATGACTGTTGGTCCCATGTAATAGATAACTCAAGAGGGAAGGGGTGAATTGATCATATAAAAATTATAGCTAAATAAAAATTAATGAGCTAAGCAAAAGTTAATATGCAGCTCATATGTAATTTTCGTATCTATCCATTTGGTCATAGTGGCTGCTTCACTTCCAAGTTTAATTTCTCTTAGCTATACTTTTTTTTATATAAGTGATTGTGTGTAGTGATATATATGAAATGTGATAATAAAATAATTATAAGCAAAGTAACACAATCAACAAACAACACAGATAACAATTTTTATAGTGGTTTGGGAATCCTGTCCCTACATTCACTCTTATAAGAGCATACACTCATTGTGCCTAGGGTTCCACTCTATCCCATATAATGAAAATACAAAATTGTTCCAAGCATTTCTTCTAGATTCCAGCTCTAAGAGGCATAAATAGTGTTCCCAACACTCTTTTGAATTCCAGCTCCAGGGGCATAAACATAGTGCTCTCAGTACTCTTTTGGTTTTCACAAGCTAACCAGGAAACTCATTGGTTTCTAAGATCACTAGCAAACTTGTTAGATTTTCAAAGCTCGCCAATAACTCATACAGTGTGGTTTTCTCGAGAACTAACTCACATAACTGATTAACAAAATTCATTTTGCACATTACATTGCCTTTTTTGCTAGGCTGATTTGTACATATTTTAAGCACATATAGAATGATATTGCATTGAAGCTCATTAGATATCAATACTCTAGATGTATAATTAAGATAAAATTTTTAGGTTTATTATCTATTAGCGCAATGAGATTGATTATTTAGGAGGAAGCACGGTCTAATTGAGATATCTTACTTGTTTAAGTTCTATTCTAATTCTTCTCTCAGCTTCCTTATCCTCTTCACTGGCATTGCACTATCTTTATATTGCTTCAGAAATTTCTGCCCATTGGAGATAGTTGGCTTTCTTTTGAATATTGAAGATCATTCTAATTTATCCCACTGAAAAGCTATCTTCTTGAGAAACTCATTTGTATCTGGAAAGCCTATAATGTTATTCTTGAAAAAGATGCCTTTTTAGTTTTAGCAAATACCAGATAAAGACTTTTTTGCTTGACTGACTTTTTCATTATTTTTGAACGACGCCCATTAAGCCTAAAGGGATGCAACTTATGAAAATTGTAACTTTTATCAGAGTGTAGATTACTTTCTTTTGAATTTCTTCCCATCTTTAGTTAAGCTTGATTTGTCCTAAAATTTTCTTCGAATAAGATTTTGACTCGAGAGTGTAGTCAGCAACGTTTGGTACAGTTGGCTTCTACTCTTCATAGTATGCTATATTTTATTTGAGAACTTTATTTGATCATGTCTTGGATTTGTCTCTTTTAAGTAATAGACAAAGTGGGTAGACCTACATAATAAACAACTTCATCTTTGTAATTTTGTCAGAGATTATTGCAGCATTTTTACTTCATCTTCTAGTTTATCTATTGTAAGTGATAGATGAATTGTAGCAACACAGATGAAGTTCTTCTCTTTACTGCTCATCAAATGATGTTTTGTTAGCAGACAAAGTTTCTTTCATCAAGCGAAGTAGCTTTGTCAGTTGTAAGTAACAAATGATCTTTGTGGCATGAACAAAACTTTTTCTCAGTAGACGAAGTGATTTTCACCAGATAAAGTTTTTTTTTTCACTAGCCGAAGTGGCTTTGTCTATTGTAAGTAGCAAACAAGTCTTCTTAGTGCAGAAAATACTCCTTCTTAATAAATGAAATGATTTTTTCTATTATTTATCTATTGAAATCTGTAGATGAAGTTGTGGGTTGCAAATAGAGTCTTCCAAATGGTTCATCTATTATAATTGACATATGAAGTTATGACATGTCGACGAATTCTCTTTTTAGTCGTTCATATGATGGGTTGTCTGTTAGAAGTAACAGATGAATCGTTAAGACATAGAGAACTCATTTCTTTAGTGGTTGTCTAATGGTTTGTCTGTTGTAAGTGACAGACAACTCTTGCAGATGAAGGCGACAGACAAATTTGCTCTTCTGTAGTTGCTATGCTACTTCTACTTTTTCTTATATATTTTCTATAGAAGACTGTAGATAGGTTCCTTGTTGTTCTTCAGTTTCAGATAGACTTTTTATTGAAGACAAATGCTTGAGTAATTTACTCTACTTTAGCTCTTCATTTGTTTGAGTTTAGCTCCATTTCATCTATGCTTCTGTAAACTAAATTCATCTTTATGTTGTAGATAAGCATTATTTATATAAGTAGTTTATCCAACTTGTCCGCGGAATGATTTATCTGAATCTTTCTTAAACAGATTCTCTCAAATACTGACTTTATCTGTAGAAGATTTATCCAATCACTCATTGAGACTTTGAACTTCGTAGCTATAGATATACTTGGTAGCTTCTTTTCAATGTTTTAGTGCTATTTGTTATGAGCATTCTTGTTTTCTTTCTGTTAGTGAATTTTGCTTACTAATGCTTTCCTTTGTGTACATTGTCCACTATA
The DNA here is from genome assembly GCA_036873735.1 of Pouteria campechiana. NCBI lineage: Eukaryota > Viridiplantae > Streptophyta > Magnoliopsida > Ericales > Sapotaceae > Pouteria > Pouteria campechiana. The sequence continues at coordinate 4,182 of JAYJMB010055211.1, forward strand.
TTTGAATTGCTTCCCTACATGTTTATATTTGTATCTGCAATACTTGGGAACAAAATTGTTAGTACTACAAATGTTCACTCATATGTTATTGTTCATCATTAAAACTTGGCTAGTTGCCATGTGCATCGTTTGGTTCAACATTCTCCCCCTTTTTGATGATGATAAAACATTTGAGTGAAATACCTTCTGAGAGAGTAAAAATATTCATAAGTGTAAATGCACATGAGATTTATGCATAGATAAATGTATTATGGCTCCCCCTGACTTAATGCACAATTTGCTTATTTAACTTTTCCTAACTTAGTGTGTGATTTTTAGTTTTGGCTCATGTGGCTCGGCTCCCCCTGAGTAGGTACCATAATAGGTTTTAATCTTGTATGGTCCATCTTCTCTCATTACACACTATATTTCTCTCCCTTTTTGTCATAATCAAAAAGATAAATTCTAAAAAGAAAAATGGAGATTCGACATTGTAAGTGATGATAAGCAAAATATGCCAAAAAATAATTTTAATGATGTGAGACATATACAGTGTATGACAAAATACATCAGTGTCTACAAATCAAAGCACGGTTTTTGAAATGATTTTATTTTTTTGATGGGGGTTTCACATTAAGGGCTTTTGGAATACAAGGGACAAATTTAATTCACCTAATGTAGTCAGGATCCATCAATATTGGATGAGAAAGAGGTATTCCTTGATCTTGTGCCTCCTTGTTGGTAGCTGTCCATCTTTCAAAAATGGCATGAGTCAGTATGAGAGGATCTACAACTATTTTAGGATGGTGAATGAGTTTGATGTCTACTATATAGTTGTTTTCTAATAGCTCTAGATATGGAGGAGGTATGCCATGATGAGTTGCTGTAGTATTTGCATTTGTTCTATATCTAAAAGTGGCATGTGTCATGGAGATTGAGCTGGGGGGAAGAGATGTAAATTTAGCTCCTTGAGTATCGCTTGCTAAGGGCCTGGAGATTGAAACTTTGATCCTTGCAAAAGGTTAAGCACTGGAAGGAGGTTAATGTGTGGCAAAAGAGAATGGTTCAACATGAGAGAGAGCAAGTGTTGTAGAAGGAGTAGGAGTTGTAGAAGGAGATGGTTCAATAGAAGAAATAGGAGTTGTTGAAGGAGATGGAGTAGTATTTGGTGATAGTTGAGAGAATTCATTTACTATTTTATAAATAATTTTATCTCCACCTGGAAGAGTTTTGGGTTTAAAAGTTTTGGTTAGACCCTTCATTATTATGATACTATCAAGATAATCTTCATCTTAAAAGTTCTATAAAGGAAAATTAGAGAGATTGAAGAGTGATGGCAACTATTCAGTTTATTAATTGTCTATGTTCAATTTCTTTTAGGGTCATTTTTTATTTTTGACTCTTAGGAATTGAAGAATTTTGTTTCGGAAGTTTGGGGTGCTGGAAATGATAAGACTTAGATGAGGATGGCATGTCTTCTAGTGGAGTAGGTTGACTGATGTTTGAAGGAGAGATAAGTGATTGGATATGGAAGAGAGGATTTTGAAATTTGAACAAGTTTAAATGAGGTGGATTGATTGATGACCTATGGAGGGGAAGAGGGATTTTCTTGGGATGAATGCTTCTTTGAAATGGATTTTAAAGATTTAAAGATTTTACTTATTAGGATTGTTGACTTAGATATAGAAGACAAAGAGTTAGACCTAGGAGATTCTAGTGGAAGATCTATGTGATGAGTGGGAGATGGAGGTTTGTGAGGTGTGTGATGTGGCGAGAGTGGAATAGGAGAGAAGTGACATGATTGATGAGATGAGGTAGGAGAGTGAACTGACTAAAGAGATGAAAAGGTTGAGCGAATGTTTCTAACTAGTGAGACAGGAGTTGATTTCTTTTGACCTTTGATGAATTCCATTAAAGAGAATAGGGTATCCCTCTTTTTGTCCAATGAATCCATTCTGAGGGTCATAGATGTAGCAAATAGTTCAATATTTTGAAGACTATTCTCAAGGTTTTGTGGAATGTGTTGGGTAGGTGGAGATAGATGAATAGGTCTAGAAGCAGATGTGATTGGACTGTGATGTGGAGATTCATGACTTTGTGGAATGTGCTAGATTGTTGGAGGTGAGTGAATAGGTCTAGAGGGAGATGGAATTGGACCATGGTGTGGAGAAGGTTTTGCTGCAGCTGTTGCTTCTATTTCCAATGCTATTGTTTCTTCCTTTGCAGTTGTTAGAGCTTCCTCTCTTCCTTTCTTGACAAATTCTAGCATTTCTTCTTCTTCTTCTTCTTCTTCTTCTCTCACCCTTTGTACTATGTCTATTTGCTGATGTTCCTCACTTTTTGCTTCTTCCTCCTCTTCCTCTTCTCCTTCTTCTCTGATCCTTTTTGGTTGTCTTGTCCTTTTGGCTTTCTTAGTGGCTGTACCACTTGATGGTATGGATATTCTCATCCTCTTCAGTGTTACTTCATCAACCATGTCTGAAATTTTGAATACCTTTGAAACTTCATATGACAAATCCACCTCTACCTTTCTCAATATTTGGGCTATTGTCGTTCCATAGGGTAGAGGATGTCTTGCTAATGATTTGACTTGATAGAGGTGTTCAGACATCAATTTGGCAAGATTCAATTTCTTCTTATACTTTAGTCCCAAAGAATCTTTGTATCTTTGTTAGAAACTTTTTCCCTACTTCCAACCTTGGGATGAATGTTGTTGTTCAGGATAAGATGAGTGAGCCTTAGATTTACATCCAGATGCTTGGGATTTAAATTCTTTACATTGTCACCAATGGGCATTCCTGTCAATTGTGAGAACAATATCTCTTTTGGGTGCTAGCCATTGAATTGTCTCTCTTTCAACCAAGGGAAGATTCAGACATTCTCTAATATTTTCAAGGTATAGATCTATCTCCTTATTTCTAATCCATGATTTCTTAAGCTTAGGATTATAATTGCTAAAAAGTATTTTCATCATTCTGGGATGGCTTTCGTCTCTTCGACTTATATGATTTTTCTATCCCTGAAAGCTTATCCATTCACTGACTTCCAACTTCATCTTCTCAAAATTTTTGAAATCAATGGCTCTACCCTTTACTACTTTTCTATTGATAAATTTATTCATGTAATCTTGGTAACTTTGTTCATCATTTTGGAAAGTTACCTCTAGAAATCTGTTTTCCCAATCTTTGCTTCTCTGTGATGCATGCAGTTCCTCTAACTTCTTTTTGCTTCTTTTTCTTTCGAACGTGGATGCTGGAGTCATCTTTGTAGGTCTTGAGCCTGCAATTTTTATTAGTAGAGGTTTTAGGGTTTTTATGTGGAAGATCTTGGGGGTTTTTGGCATCAAGATGAGGAGAGGAAAAAGGCTTCAAGAAGACAAGGAGTGGATAGGGAAATAGTGGGAATTTGAATTGCCTTTTTCTAAGGGAGGACTCTATCACTTACTGTCAATGGGAGAGCTATGTCTGATATGAGGTTAAATAAGGGATTTCTACGGTTGAACCTTAAGAGCATTAGATCAATTGAGTAGCTTTAGATAATCCTACAGATAAAGTGGTGACTTTGTTTATGGGCAGATATGAGATAATGGGAGTTTTTCAATTTATTTTTGATCCAAGATATGTATGATTATTTGAGAGTATGATAATGATTCACTTATGATTAGAGGACTTTAAGTTACAAAGATTTGAGTGCTTAATCTCTTTATGTAATGTACAAATGATGCAATGAAGAATGTATACTTTGGAGCATGCATAAACAATTCAGAGTAATATACTTTCGATTTTTGTAAGTAACTCAATGTCCATGATATTCAAGATGATATGCTATTAATTATGAAGCATTCAAAGCTTTAAAGAAAATATAAATTTCTTAAAGATTTGAAACTTTAGATTAGAAAGTAGCCTCATTATCTTGAATTGCTAAGAAGCTAAAAAATGCTTACTTGTTTGTCTTTAGATCCTCTGGATTCTCCTTAAATGCTTCTCTTGACTTCTCTTGTCTCTGCAGCTCCTATATAGAATCAAATTGCTTGGTCCTCTAGACCTTGTTAGCTTTGTCGTAAATAATTTCTCATGCATTTTTAACAAAGCTGCATATAAATATTCTATTAAGTTTAGTGGGAGACAGGAATTTCAAATTTTTAGAATCTATAACAGAATGTTAATGCATAGAAGTTTGCAACTAACTTGTCCATGAGCAGGAATGTTGTTGAACGACTTGGCCATAGGAATCTCTTTACATAACTTCTGGTAGTTAAAATTAACTTGTGAAGCCTGCCTACTTTGATACCACTTGTTGATCTCATGTACTAGATAGCTCAAGAAGGGAGGGGTGAATTGAGCATAAAAAATTATGGCCAAATAAAAATTAATAAGCTAAGCAGAAGTTAATATGTAGTTGTATGTAGTTTCTAAATATGTTTATTTGGTCATAATGGCTACTTCACTTCCAAGTTTAACTTCTCTTAGCTATACTTTTTTTTTGGATCAGTGATTGTGTATGTAGTGATATGTGAAATACAATTATAAGCATGTAGTGATATGTGAAATACAATTATAAGCATGTAGTGATATGTGAAATACAATTATAAGCAAAGTAACACAATCAAACAGACAGCACACATAAAATTTTTTATAGTGGTTCGGGAACCACGTCCCTACATCCACTCTTTCAAGAGCACACACTTATTATGCCTTTGGTTCCACTATATCCCATATAATAGAAATTCAAAAGTGCTCCTAGCACTTCTTCTATATTCTAGTTCTAAGGGGTGTAAATAGTATTCCCAACACTTCTGGATTTAAGCTTCAAGGGGCATAAACATAGTGCTCTCAGCACTCTTCTAGTTTTCACAAGCTCACCAGGAAAGTCACTGGTTTCTAAGATTACTAGCAAACTTGTTGGTTTTCTAGAGCTCACCAACAACTCATACAATGTGGTTTTCTTGAGCACACCACCAACTCACATAACTGATTAATAACACTCATTTTGCACATTACATTACCTCTTTTGCTAGGCTGATTTGTACTTATTTTGAGTACATATAAAATAATATCATGTTGAAGCTTATTATATATCAATACTCTAGATATATGATTAAGAAAAAACTTTTAAGCTCATTGTCTATCAACACAATGGAGATTGATTATCTAAGAGGAAGCACGATCATATTGAGAGATGTTACTTGTTTAAGCTATATTTTAATTTTTCTCTTAGCTTCCTTAGCCTTCTTCATTGACACTGCACTACCTTTATATTGCTTTAGAAATTTCTACCCGTTGGAGTTAGTTGGATTTCTTTTGAATCTTGAAGACCATTCTAATTTCTCCCATTGAAAAGCTGTCATCTTGAGAAACTCATTTATAGCCGGAAAGCTTGTAGCACCATTCTTGAAGAAGATGCCTTTCCAATTTTAGCAAATACCAGATAAACACTTTTCTGCTTGACTCGCTCTTTCATTATTTTGGAAAGATGACCATTAAGCCTGAAGGGATGCAACATCTAAAAATTGCAACCTTTATCAAAATTTTAACTGTTTTCATTTGAATTTCTTTCCTTCTTCTGTTAAGCTCAATTTGTCCAATCTGCTTAATAGAATTTGCTTCAAATAAGATTTTGACTAGGGAGTGCAGTTAGTGATGTCTAGTACAAGTGACTTCTACTCTTCATGACGTGCCATATTTTATCTGAGAACTTTGTTTAATCATGTCTTGGATTTGTTTCCTGTAACTAACAGACAAAGTGGCTCTAAGTAGATCTACATAATAGATAACTTCATCTTCATAATTTTGTCAAAGACTATTATAGCATTTTACTTCATCTTCTAGTTTGTCTATTGTAAGTGACAGATGAATTATAGAAGTATAGATAAAGTTCTTCTCTTTTCTAGTCATCAGATGATATTTTTTTAGCAGACAAAATTTTTTTCATCAGGCAAAGTAGCTTTGTCTATCATAAGTAGCAGATGATCTTTGTGGTGCGGACAAAGCTTCTTCTCAACAGATGAAGTGATTTTCACCAGACAAAGTTTTCTTTTCACTAGACAAAGTAGCTTTGTCTATTGTAAGTAGCTGATGATCTTTGTGGAGTGGACAAAGCTTCTTCTTAGCAGACAAAGTGATTTTCACTAGATGAAGTTTTCTTTTCACTAGACAAAGTAGCTTTGTCTATTGTAAGTAGTAGATGACTCTTCTTGGCACAGAGAAAGCTCCTGCTTGATAGACAAAATGAATTTATCTGTTGTTTGTCTGTTGAAATTTGCAGGCAAAGTTGTGGACTACAGACATAGTCTTCTAAGTGGTTTGTCTGTTTAATTGATATATGAAGTTATCACGTGTAGACGAATCCTCTTTTTAGTCATTCATATGATGGGTAGTCTGTTAGAAGTAACAGATGAATCATTGAGACATAAATGACTCATTTCTTTAGTGGTTGTCTAATGGTTTATCTATTGCAAGTGGCAAACAACTCTTATAGATGAAGATGACAGATAAAGTTGTTCTTCTATAGTTGCTATGTCGCTTCTACTTTGTCTTATATATTTTCTGTAGAAGATTGCAGATAGGTTTCTTATTCTTTTTCAATTTTATATAAACTTTTTATTGAAGACAAATGCTTGAGTAATTTGACTCTACTTTAGCTCTTCATTTGTTTGAGTTTAGCTCTGTTTCAGCTATGCTTCTGTAAATAGAATTCATCTTTGCGTTCCGGATAAGTGTTGATTATAAGTAGTTTATCTAACTTGTCTATGGAATGATTTGTCTAAATATTTCTTAGACAAATGCTCTCAGATATTGACTTTATCTGTAGAAGATTTATCCAATCACTTGTTGAGACTTTGAACTTTATAGCTACAGATATACTTGATGACTTCTTTTCAATGTTTTAGTGTCATTCTTTCCGAGCATTCTTGTTTTCTTTTCTGTTAATGGATTTTGCTTATTAATATTTTCCTTTGTGTACACTATCCACTATATTTGAGTTGCTTTCCTGTATATTTATATTTGTATTTGCAATACTTGGGAACACAACTGTTGGTACTATAAATGTTCACTCATATGTTGTTGCTCATCATCAAAACTTGGCAGATTGCTATGTGCACTGTTTGGTTCAATAATGACTTCATCTTCAAGCAATTGATCTCAACCATGCATTAGCAATCTGTCTACTACCTGTCCACTTCATAATCAGCTACATAATCCCACTTTACCATCATGATTAATGCTTAGTTAATGGCTAGGATTGATGCTCCAACAACAGTACATATTCTCATGAAGATTGCTTTGCTAAAATTAGCATATTTTTGCCCAAATTGACCTAAATTCCACTAATTTACCTAAAACACAAATTAAATCCATTGAGTGTAATATTTGATTTAATGTAGATATAAATCAATGAAATCATCCCAATTGAGTATCCAAAATATGTGAATTTAGGTATTAAAATATGATAATTTATGAGCTTGTCAAATACCCCCAAACTTAGCTTTTGATTGTCTTTGAGCAAAGTAGCAACCAAAACTCATGAAACAGTTAGGATAATCTCTCTCAAATGATCAAGAACATTCTAGACAAATAATATACAAATAACTCAGAAATCATTCAAGATACTTAGAAGTGATCTTATGAAATTTATGCTTCATCAATCCTTTTATGAAGTGAGAATATGTATGTGTGCTTTGTCAATCTCATGTTATATGCATGATTTTCAATAAACAAAATGCAATTTAGTGATTTTGATAATTTTTTATAAAACATTCCATAAGCTTGATTTTTATAATCCCTCTCCACTAATGTAAATAACTACTTTTACTTGATTCAATAGGTCTTTTGTTAAGCTTTTAATGGGGCCTTGGGTTTAGCACAATTGCTCTTGAATTTTCTTTAGCTAAGTCATCAAAAGTGAAGCTATCAAAAAAAAAATAATACCTAGATTTGAAAATTTTTGCTCAAAAATTGAAAACTGGATGCACTTAAATGCAAATCCCAAAACAAAATACCCCCAACTTAAACTCGACATTGTCTTCAATGTGAAATAATGAAAGATGGTTAAGATCAAGGGCTTCCCTGAATGGAGTGCATCCAAATTCACTTCTTTCGAACTATCTTAACATCAATTTTAACACTAGGAAGAGCATTATAATCCTCTAAAATTATATTTCCTCCTTTTGCCTCCCAAGAAGTGATTTGTTTATTGTCTCAACCCGACTATGACTTGTAAAATTTTACGGGCTCTACTGAAAACTCCTCCATCATTCCATCCACTCCACTTATGTAGAAATCATTCTTGTTCTTGTTGGACAACTCCATCTCTTTGAAAATATCAAACTTCACAATATGATCTTAGAATTGCATTGGCTTTTCTTTTTTCATACTTGTAAAAGAAGAAGAAATAATCACTAGAAATAATGAATCATTACCTACAGATGCATACCTAAAGAATGAGGCAGTTGCTTCAGATCCAATTTTGCTAAGGTTTCTTCCTTGTTGAGTCTTCCTTAAAATTTTTAATCATCTCACTATATTTTTCTTATGGGAAGACATCTAAAGTCAAAATTTACTCATTGCCATCGAAATGTTTTTGAACAACTTTGTTTAGCTTTAAACGCTCAGAAAAAGGAGTAGTATATTATAAGGTGGTAGTGGCTTGTAGTTGGAGGATTAATAATTAGAAGTATAACTCTCCTTGCATTCACCTCCTCAGCACTTGCAAAAACATTGAAATTTTTAATTACATCACCAACTTTATCATTTATTACCTTACTACCTCTCAATGTTGTGATTGCTTTTAGTTACTCAAGCTGACTTAATAGCTTTTTAAATGTGTGACTCTACACAGCATCTGCAATCTACCCAAACTGAGTCTCTATCTTCTTCATGGATGCCTCCATGTTCTGGAATCTTGCTTCATTGTTTTGGAATTGAGTTTGGGTTGCTAGGATAAAACTCTGCATGGTCTCTTCTAAAGTTAGCTTGTTTGGTTGAAACCAAATTCCATCTTGAATCTGATTTGGATTATTGTTCCATGAAAAATTGGATGACTTCTCCAACCAGGATATGTGTAATAAGGGGTTACTAGTTTTAGAAGTTCATCACATTGGCTTGTCCCAAAAAATTTGCCAAACTCTGCCTAAAAGGACAATCATTATATGAGTGACTGGAAATACCACAAGTAGAATATACCTCAGTAGGAATCGGTTGTTTCTGGTTCATCAACATGGAGCACACCATCTTCATTTGCTTGGCAAGCTCTGAAACCTATATAGAAAGTTCAGTGTTAGAATTCACTTCATATATTCCTCTAAACCTACCTCTAACACTTTTCTATTATGAGTTTGCCTCAAGTATCTCATATAGATCATAAGTTTCCTCCCAGGTCTTCTCTCCCATAACTCCTCCTTTAGCATTATCAACCATGGCTTAACATGTTGATGTTAATCCATCATAGAAAAATTGAGTTAGCAACTCTAAAGGAATACAATGGTGAGGATATTGAATTATTAGAGCTTTAAATCTTTCCTAAGCTCATCGAATGCCTTAGTTTCCATCCAAGCAAAACTTGCTATCTTACTTCTTAGTTCTATAGTTTTAACATGAGAATAGAATTTACAAATGAACTTGTTGTAAATGGTAAGTGACCTAGGAGCCTATGTCATGAACCGGGTTTTTGTTGCATCCTTCAAGGTGTAAGGCAAACATCTCATGTACAACTAATCCTCCGTTAGACCCTTCAAAGGAAAAGATTGAATAACAGAGTAAAAATCACATATGAATGTTAAAGGATCCTCTACACATACACCATGAAAAGAAGTCCATTAAAGTGTATATGCTTCAGCTCATAATTCTAGGCATCATTATCTAAAATAATCATGAAGGTGACATTCCAATGGTAAGCCGTGCGAACTGCTTCATCAACTACTATGTTTGTTAAGCCACCCTGTTCTCCATGTTTTCAGCCATCTATTCTTCTTCCTTGCAATCACAGCTCAGCAAAAAGAAAGAAAATTAAACAATTAAAAATTCATAAATACAATAAAATACAATAAAAAAATAAAATTTATAACTAAATTAATCAAATTAATTTGGAATCAATTCCTTGACAATGACACCAAAAATTGGATGGACAAATTATAATTCCAGCAAGTGCACAAGTGTATAACAGTATAGTGTGAAAACAATGGTCAATCCCATAGAGAACTGCTCAAACTAATTCAATTATAGTTAGTTACTGACTAAACTATTCAAATTTAAAGATGCAATAAAAACTAAAAATAATCAAATCATAAGGTGAAATAATAGAAAATAATGGCAATGAGTAATATAAAAGTGATTCACAACTCATAAGAGTTTAGGGATCTGATTCACCACTCAATGATATCCTCTAATATTCAGATTTTGGTTTCAATTCCTTATCTTGGGTTCATTCCATCTAATATATGATTATTATCATTAGGCATTTAGATTTAAATCAAGTATTTTCTCCCATTCTAATTACCTATGGAATGTAATGTTATTGAGGTTTAAAACTCATGAAGATTAGAGGAACTAAATGAACTAAGTAGAATAGTTTAGCATATGGCATCTACCTTAACCACCAACTCATTCATTCAAGAGAGCTTCTAGAACATGTTTTAGCATATGGCGTCTATCTTAATCTTGTCTTATCAGATAATTAATTTAATTCATAGAATTGGTGATCAAGCAATTAAACAAATTAGATGATTACAATAATCACAATGAACGAAGATAAAAATGAATTAATCAAACAAAAATCCTTATTTAACAAAGAATATCAAAGAGTGCTACATCATTTCCCTAGAGAAAGAAATTTAGTTCATGCTAAAAATAATAAAAACAATATTCAATATACTCATGTTGCAGAACTTGAAATCTCTCCCTTGCTCCCTTTCAAAAGTCTCCTCCAAATTGTGTGCCACCATTTTCTCCTCCAAAAGTCCCCTATTTCTCTATTAAAAAATCTTTAAATAAACTAATTTAGTGTTCTCTTACACCTCCATACAAATTCCTCAAGTTAGTTTCCACATAAAATACGCAATTGCTAAAAATATCATGTTTCTGCATACAAAGTCTATCCATTAGGAGCAGTTTTATTATTTTCATGATAACTCTCTCATATGATGTCCAAATTTTATAATTTTTAATTCATTGGAAATATAATGTCAAGAAATACATCTTTCATGTTGAACACTTTCTCTTAATCATCTTTCATATGTGCCAAAAACTACCTTAAAGTAACACCTAATAATGCACATCGTGTTCAAAAAATCTCTAGAAATAATTGTAGTATGTTTTCCATAACTTCCTTAAACTAACTTTGAATCATGTTATTCATTATTTTTTGGTCCAATAATTTCATAGGATACAACTTTTATGTTAAATATTTTTTCCAAATCATCCTATATCTATACCAAAATTTTTTGACTGGAACTTCTGCTAAAATATTAAAATTTTTCTTTCACATGAAGCATCCAAAAATAAAAGTCCTTCTTCAATTGAATTGCTTCGCACACATCCCACCATCTTCTTTGCATACAATTCATATTAAAACTTCCCAAAAATACTTTTAAAATAATGTGTGGAAGTTCTAATTGAATTACAATCAAAGTAATGACTTCATTTTCAAGCAATTGATCTCAACCATGCATCTAGCAATTTGCCTACTAGCTGTCCACTTCATAACCAGCTACATAATCCCACTTTACCATCATGATTAATGCTTAACTAATGGCTAGGATTGATGCTCCAATAATGGTACATGTCCTTATGAAGATTGCTTTGCCAAAAATAGCATATTTTTGCCCAAATTGACATAAATTCCACCAATTTACCTAAAACACATTAAATTCATTGAGTGCAATATTTGATTTAATGTATATATAAATCAAGGAAATCATACCAATTGAGGATCTAAAATATGTTAATTTAGGTATTAAAATATAATAAATTATGAGCTTATCAATTCCCCATTTGTTTACATTTGGGCATTTATGTATGTTTAGGGATAATGAATAACCTATAATTACTTTTCTAATGGTTATAAGTGAACATTTATCTTGTAGGAATGTGAAGCATTCCATGAAATAGTTATAATAATTAGTGTTGGTTATCTATGGTGAAATTGTGTGGATTGGGAAGGGAGTATCTCATTCTTGTGTATGTAATTAAAATATTAAAATATGGTATTATGTAAATGCATGATTGAATGGGAATAGAGAGTATTCTAGAGTTGATAAGATAGGTGATATCACATGATGTATTGCAGTATTAACTATTTATGAAATTAATTGTTAGGACTAATCTGTTGCTTTTAATTCCATCAGGTATCATGAATCAAATTGGAAATGAATGAGTTAAATGACATGGGATATTTTTATGTTGTAATGTTAAGAATGAATGATATATGTTTTGTATTAATTATTGTGTACATTGTTATTTTAACTTGCCTACTTACATAGTTGCTCAGACTCATGCCTTCTTATTTTTATTTTTTTTAACTAACACGCCAAGTAAAGGCTCCTACCTGTGGGTTGGGGTTGGTGATCTAGAGTAGAAGACCTTTCAATGATATGATAGAGTGTTGGGATTGGTGAGCTAGAGTAGAAGACATTTCAATGATATGATAGAGTGTTGGGATTGGAATCCCATTGTATATTTGTATAATGGTAATTTGTATAATTGTATTAATTGCAATTGATGTGTAGTGTGGTATAATGGCATGTCATAGTAAATTAATTAGAATATTGTTAAAGAATGTTATGATTCCTCTGAGGTGTATTGCCATCATGATAGGTTTCGATCCTAGGCAACTGTTGGTGTGGGTGAGAGTTTATGGTTAAAGTTTTTATTTAATGATTATAATTTATATTAAAAATTGTGAATATTGATATTAGAAATTTATCTGATTAATGAATGCACGGGTGTATAGATTCTCATACTTAGGGTAGATTTTGTCAAAATTTTAATAGAATTTCCCCTTAAAAAAAGGAAAATGGTGGGGAAATGGTAAAAAGCTTAAGCCCCGGGGTGGAGCATGACAATGATGGCCTCCATATGGACCACTTTGCAGAATGTTTTGAACTTCCTTCTTAGGGATACATCTTTGCATGACCTTATCAGCACACCTTTTAAACAAGAACGGGTCATCCCGTAGATAAGCTTTGACATTATGCAAGAATTTCTTCTTCTGCTGCCTAACAATGTCTAGAGGATAAGTTCCATATGCAATGTAGTTCACAAAATCTACATACCACGGAAACTTTCCACTCAAGGCAAAGAGTTGTTCATCTGGAAACTTTCCTTCAATCGACCTCTCCTAATCTGGATATTCTAGGCTTGACTAATGGTTTGCCACTGCATTTTTGCTCCCTTTTTTGTCCCGAATATCCAAATCAAATTCTTATAGCAGGAGGATCCACCAGATCAGCCAAGGTTTGACATCTTTCTTCACAAACAAATATATAATTGCAAAGTGGTCAGTATACACTACTACCTTTGATCCAATGATGTAGGATCTAAACTTCTCCAAAGCAAACACTACAATTAGCATCTCTTTCTCTGTAATTGTGTAGTTCTTCTATGCCTCATCTAGAGTTTGTCTTGCATAGTAGATCGTCTTGCATAGTAGATCACCCTAAAGATTGTTTCATGCATCTAACCCAAAATTACTTCTAAAGCTAAATTGCTAGCATCGTACATCACCTCAAACCTCTCAATCCAATCAAGCATTGTCAAGATTGGTGCAGAAAAAAACTTTTATTTCAATTTATTAAATGCTTACAAATAGTTATCATCAAAGTCAAATAAAGCATCTTTCTTAAGAAAATTACACAATGGTTTCACAATTTTTGAAAAATCCTTAATGAATCTCCTATAAAATCTAGTATGCCCTAAAAAACTTCAAACTCCTTTCACTATGGTTGGAGGTGGAAGTTGTTCAATTGTTGTTGTTTTCGCCTAATCTACTTCCAATCCTTGAGAGGATACCTTGTGTCCCAACATTATTCCTCCTCTAACTATAAAATGATATTTCTCCCAATTCAAAACCAGGTTAGTTTCCTCACAATGTTGTAACATAATAGATAAATTGTTCAAACATTAATCAAAAGTGGATCCAAACACAGAAAAGTCATCCATGAACACTTCCATTATGTCCTCCACCATATCATGAAATATTGCCATCATACAACATTGGAATGTGGCTAAAACATTACACAACTCAAAAGGCATTATCCTATCCACAAATGTACCATAGGGACATATAAAAGTAGTTTTTTCTTAGTGTTCTAGGGCAATAACAATTTGATTATACCCAGAGCAACCATCAAGGAAATAGTAATCTCATGTCCTGCCAATCAATCCAACATTTGGTCAATAAATGGTAAAGAAAAATGGTCCTTTTGAGTTGCTTTGTTCAATTTTTGATAATCAATACAAATTCTCCAACCTGTGACTATCCTAGTGTGAATCAACTCATTATTTTCATTCCTGACTATAGTCACACCTCCTTTCTTCGATACAGATTGGACTGGACTTACCCACTTGCTGTTGGAGATAGCATATATAATACCAACTTTTAGTAATTTCAATACTTCAACTCTTACTACCTCTTTCTGCAATGATCATCCTTGTTTGGCCATTCAACCCATTGTAGAATAGTTGGATTTGTAGTTAATAAGGGAATCCATGTTATGAGCATCTTCTTAGCAAATCCTTGATCCTCTCCAAACACTTGTAGAGTAGTTTGAAATCCAAACTATCTGAATTGGCCTATCTTGCTTTTGATCTAAGCAGTCTTGGCTGGAGGAAAGAACTTTGCTAGAAATTTCTCCATCATCTCATCCCATGTCATTATACTGCCTGTTTGTAAACACTATAGCCAAACTTGGGCTTTGTCTCTTAGTGAGAATGGGAATAGCCTCAATTTAATAGCATTGTCTTGGACTACATTCATCTTACAGTGCCACTAATTTCTCAGAACATTGGTAAATAATTTTTTGGATCTTCACTTGGTGAACCCCCAAACTAGTTTTGCTAAACCATGTTGATTAGTGTGGGCTTCAATTTGAAGTTGTTAGCGTTGATCGCGAGATGTGTTATGCAAGAATAGTTTTCATTCACCATCGATCGAAAATAATCTCTGATACCCCTCTATTGGTTCTGATTTGCTTGGAAAGAAGAATACAATAAAAGAATACAAAAATCCAAATTAAAGCAAGTATTATATGTTAATAATATTAGTGAAGAATTAAAATAACATCAATCGCTGACAATGGTACCAAAAACTTGTTCACTGCAAATTATACCGCAAGTATACAATGTCAAGTTTTGTAACATAATGATGAATGAGTGTCGTATCCACAAGAATTAGGTATTTCAATTACTCACTAGCTATCATCAAGAATAATTCTAACTTTATCTAGATAACTAATAAATAACATATTAAATTAAAAATGAAACAGATAAGCTTCAATCAGAAAAAATCAATGTGTGAAAACTCTTGTGGGTTGATTTCATTTATGCTTTATTCATGGTGCTTTCAACTCATTATTGATTAATCATTGCATTTGTTTATAAATTGAGGATCCCAATTTACTTGACCCCCTTTCCTTCATGTTTTACCTTTTCTCTACAATCCTTCCTTTGGCTATTTAATTGCAACCTTTCTTTTCTTGGATTTTGCTCCATCCTTCAACTCTTCAACTTTAACGCTCAGGGCATTAAAATAAGGCCAAGTGTTGTGAAATATTGCTAAGGCCAAGTGGTGTGAAATATTTCTAAGGCCAAGTGTTGTGAAATATTGCTAAGGCCAAGGTAGATATGAATCAATTTGAAATTTTGAATTTTATTAAGTATATTACTTAAGTGTAAGTGGGAAGCAAGCATTTCGAAAGTTGAATACATCTAAGAGCTAGGTGATTCTTACATGATTTGATCTAATTATTTGAGGGTATTATTATGATTTTTACTATGATTTGATTAGGTGTATATGTTTTAAATAAGAGTTAAATATGTGAGAGAAAATAAGGTAGAAAATGGAGAAAAATCATATAAAAAGGGGGCAACAAGATCTAGCATCACGACCCTCAATTTGGTGCCATGGCGCCACTTAAGCACATTGGAAGGGTGGTGTCCAACGAATCAGGCATTGCGGTTCCCAAATCCAGTGCCGCGGTACCAGTCGGGGGCCAAGTTTGGTGACCCTACTTTTTAAGATGGGTTCCATTTTGTTTTTCAAAACCCCATTCTATTTTCTTTTCCCATGCCCTACCCTCTTTCCCTAGCCTTATATGCCCCTATTTAGTGAAAAAATCAGTATAGAATAAGATGGATTTAGATGATTAATCCCCTCATAATCCTTTTTAGTCTAATTTTTCTAGTTTGGATGGTGGAAAACAGTGGAAATTTGAGGTTGCTATAGTTTGTAGAATCTACAGAGTGTTTTGAAGATGGATTCATGCTTTAGAATGAACATTATGCATGAAAATGAGAAAATGAGTGTAAACCAACTAATTTCATAAAATTTTTCCTTACTAGGATTTTGTATATATTGTGAACAGTGATTTTGGGAGGGATTGCATGATTTATATGTAATTATCATGGGGGGACTGATTAATTCAGTAATTATAATGTTTTGAGACCCTTTTGAGAGTGAGAAACTTGAATTTGGACAATAACCTAATTCGAGGTTAAAGAGAGCTTTTGGATATAAAGGGTTTAAGTAGCAAATTGATTTCATTAAAGGCTTAATTGATTTATTTTTAAGGTTATTTAGCTGTTAATCATGTGATACACAAGATGAATGTTATAGAACATGGAATTTCTTGAGATACCTAGTTAAGAAATCCTAATTTAATTAATGCTCAGCATATGTTTGATGAAATGCTTCCATGAGAGAAGTGATAGGATTGATTAATCATATTGCAACCTAAGATTGACTAGGAAGAAGGCATTAATACGAGGCATGTAATACACAAAATACATGATTAGAAAGTGATTAAGAAGGAATATAAATTCGATAGTCTTGTGATTAATTTTAGAGTGTATCTATGTTTATAAACTTAATCATGGACTGATTGATAGTTTAATTTAGTGGCTTGACATAAATTAA
This sequence comes from Pouteria campechiana, assembly GCA_036873735.1. Taxonomy (NCBI): domain Eukaryota; kingdom Viridiplantae; phylum Streptophyta; class Magnoliopsida; order Ericales; family Sapotaceae; genus Pouteria; species Pouteria campechiana. The sequence goes on from JAYJMB010055211.1 coordinate 21,288, forward strand.
TTATAAGTGAATGATATTGTTGTATGTGTAAGATCATTTGAGAATAGATAGGAGCTATGGAGTTTGTGAAGTTAAAGAACTCAAGAAGTGTAAGATGAGTCACTAGTAAGGTAAATAGACTTTTTCTTGATTAAACATATGATTGGATGGGTATAGTAGTTATCTCATTGTTTGTACATAGGCAAGTATGATTGGATGTGGATATTAGATATCCCGTAAATTTGTGTTATGAAGTATGATTTGTATTTAAAATAGTTTATTTTTCATAATCATTTTTGTAATTTCAAATATATAAATTTATAGATTTATAGGGATATTGAGTATCCATTGGGTTGCAAGGGCTAGTGTTTATTATATCATGGATTGCAAGGATTGGTGTATATTGTATGATGTGAATGTGTTATTTATTGGGGATAAAGAGTATCCTTTAGTGCTTATGAATGTATGAATGGATGTGGGATAATACGTATACTAGGATTCTTCCAAATGTCATATAGGTTTGGATGTGTGGATTGGTGGAATAATAAGGATCCTCTCATTTGATTTTAAATGAGTTTGTGGAATTGATGAGATAGAGAATATCCCATGACTATGATGACATATGTTATGTGATATGAATGTGTATAGTGATGGAAGGGGAAACCTTCCATGATCGTGTATATTGGACAAGGGTAGATAAATTTGCTTTCATATAATATGGGTGTGTATGCATATGAGATGCTTGAATGGCATGGTTACGACATGTCATGCCTAAATGGCATAGGTGTACATTTTATGCTTGTACGACATAGCTATGATATGGTGTGCATGATATGATATGCCTGGATGGCGTAGACTTTGTATTGCAAAATGAGGAATTGGCCCTCACTATAAGATTGCATTATCATGTGGTTATTCATGTTTTAGTTAGAATATACTAGTTTTGGATTTATTATTATTTTCTATCATGCCTACTTATTGAGTTCGCTAGGACTCACCCCTTCTTATTTTAATTTTTTAGCTGACAGGTAGGTAAAGAATCCTAACTGTGGGTTAGGATTGGTGAACAAGATTTGAAGATTATTCCTTGGTGGTATGATGAATAGGGATTATAATTTCAAAATGTATTTGTATAATTGCATTTAATGGATTTTAATTGATGTATTAAAGAGATGTATTGGCATGTCTTAGTGATAATTGTTTATGATTTATGAATGAATCGATACGATCTTAATGACATATTGCCATCATGATTTGTTTCGAGTTGGGCAGCTGTGGGTGTGGGTGTAAGTTTTATGGTTTGTGTTATTATTTCATAATTATTGAAATATGAATTTTATATGATTAAATGTATGCTAAATGTAGATCCTAATATTTTAGGATAGACTCTATTGAATTTATGACAGAATATTCCCCATAGAAATGGAAAAATTATAGGATAATGGTGAAACGTAAAGGCCCCTAGGTGGGGCATTATAGAATGGTATCAGAGCTAGTGGGTTGTCTGATACCATGAGTGTGTAACACCTGAAATTTTGAAAATGAGGGATAAATTTGTTATATATGATGATTATAGGTGAAAAGGCTGAAAATGGAAATGGCATCACTTGTGTCCAAATTTTGACACAAAATTTGGATGATTTAAAAAGAGTGTTTAACACAAAATTTTTATATCTTAAAATTATATTTCAAATGAATCGATAATCACTTAATTCCAGTTCATATGAGAGATTTATAATTGAAACAATGTAATGGTCTTTAAATTCAAAAGGCATCACTTTGAGGCTTCATGACGCCAAATGGAGGCTAAATTAGAAAATATTTTCAACATAAAAGTTGTATCCCTTGAAAGTATATATCTAATGGAAGAAATTAATCAATTTGGAGTTTTCATGGGAAAGTTATAGCCAAAGCACTGAAATGGCTCCTGGTGGATAATTAAGGACAAAAATAACGGGATTAATTTGATAGATTTGAAAATTGTGTATTAATTATGCAAAATAAATTTGGAAATTGTATGGGAGACTTATGGAGATGAATATATGTGTATAATATGGAAATTTTAAATTATTTATTGATTTTTATGTGATATTTGAGGTTTAATTATTAAGTGGGTGAGTAATGGCTCATAATTTAATCAACGCTTGATATCATGATTAAATGGATTTATCCCTAATTAATTGAGGAGATTGATTATGTATTTTAATGTATCTTTTAAAGAAAATGTTAATCATATTTAATTGATGAAATAAATGCAAATTGGTCATATGCAATTATGGAATTAACTTCAAAAGTATAACTTGGGCATGCAATGCTAGAGTTACTTGATGAGTCAATTTCATACACATATATTACACATGTTTTTGCTTATTTATTTACAAATCCTTGTATCTTTTAGATAAATTTAATGCTTAATTGTTGGATTTTAATAGGCGCTTTGAAGATGGAAAAAGAATAAAAAAAGAAGAGAAAAAGGTTGGTAAAGAAGCAATTACAAAGATGGAGCAAATAGAGTAAACAAAGCAAGAAGGATCGGGCAGCGAGCCAGCACCGCCGGCGCCCGCCTAGAGCTGCCGGCGCCGGAGGTGGACAGTTTGTAGAAATGTTTTGCAATTGCATATTTTCACTAGCTTTTTAAGAAAAAACACTTAGGGTTCTTGCATGCTGCTTCCACTTTCATTTTATAGAGTTTTTCTCTGAGGTTAAGAGCCATTTTTTGAGAGATTTCTTGTGGAGAAGAAGGGATTGCAAGTAAGAAAGAAGAAAGAGAGAAGATGCTCTTCATTGTTATCATCCTGTCTTAGGGAGTTGTTTTATTTTCTCTTATGAACTAAATCTCTTTTTTCTAGGGTGAAGATGTAGCTCTTTTTGATACTCTTTGTTATGGATTGTTGGATATTATTAATGTTATATGATCTCATTTCATTCATGATGTTATTTACAATGATTTAATGTATTTTATTGCTTGATCACCCATATTATGAGTTAAATTATTTATCAAAGCATGGTTAAGGTCCACATTATATGCAAAACTATGAGCTCCCTTGAATGAGAAGGATAGATGGTTAAGGTATACATCATATGCTAGACTATTCTATTCAGGTTTTTATATTCTTGAACTTAATGAGTTTTCCCTTCAATTATGTTAAATATCATAATTAATTAGAATGAGTGAAAGCACTAGATTTGAACTCACACATCAAATGATAGTGATCTTATGTTTGAAAGAACTAACCCAAATGAGGCATTAAATCCAACATTTAGTGGCAAAGAGTTATCACCTTGTGCTGAAATCGGAGTCCTAAACTTCTTCATCTTATTAATCTCTCTACATTATCCTTAGCTATTCATTAACTTTTATTCTATTAAGTTTCTAAAATTATATCATATATTTTTTGAAGTCTATTTAGTTTTATACTTAGTAACTAAAGATTAATTAAGTTGGTTTGTCATTTTCTATGAGATCAACCCTTGCATTTGCACACTATATTGCTATATGTTCGTACACTTGCAAGGAATTATAATTTAAACCATCATTACTCTATCATCTATCCCCTCCCATTTCATTGCTTCCTTTCTCCCTCTCTCATGCTCCTATTATTACACTAGCTCCCACATCCATTTCCACATAATTTTAGCTAGGGAAAAATCATCATTTTGACATGCAAACCATCACCACATTGTTGGAGCCTAAGACCCCTTTCATTTAGACATGGTAGAGAAGGGAAAAATTCTATTTTTCCTTTTAAGAAACCCGTCTCCTTGTAATTCATGGAAAGGACATGGAGATGTGACTTGGCTTGTCATTTTGGAGGGGAAATAACAACAAATTTGGTGGTAAGTGAAGTTCCCCAACTAGATTTTTTATTTCTATTTTGTTAGGGTTTGTGTAATTTCATTGGGGCTATTTTTGGGGAGATTTAGCATGATTATTAGGGAATTTTCTTGGAAAAATAATTAATATATGAATTGCAACATTATGAATGAGATTGGATATGAGCTTGGGCAGCAGCCCATGAAGTGGACAACAACTTGTTTGAACATGGGAATGGGTTTTGGTAATAATAACGAATTAGACAGCAATTTGATAGGATAGGGGGCTTAATTATCTCATACTTAAGGTAAATTAATTGTTGGTTATGTTGATTATGGGCTGTATGTTGCTAGATACAAAATTTAATTGATGCTTCTTATTGAAAATTTGCAAATTAAGTCATGCATATGTGTTATTCGATAAAATGTCTCAATGAGAAGTGGAATATGTATGGATGGGTTGATTATAACCCTAATTAGCTATTAAATAGACCCTAAAGTAAGGTGTTAAATGTATTAAATGAAGACCTACATAATGGTTTAATATTGGCCAGCAATATGGTACTCATTGAAATGTAAACTTGCATTTGAAATGCATTTAGATAAGCACCCCATAAATTGATAGCAATTGGATAGAATTTTTTTAGGGTTTAATTAGTTAATTCATTAAGTTATTGGGATGTTAATTATGTTAAATAATAAGTTGTAATGCCCTACCTTTTTCAAACATTACGAAGGCAGTAACAAGAGGACTCATGGACGTGGTCTCCCCTGAACTTACCTTTATAAACGTATAATAAACCTATATGAGACATTCCAACCACTACAGATGCCTAGAATCATAATTGCACTGTAAAAGTAGAGTATGGAAGCCTATTTATAAATATTATAGCAGTGACATGCATATTACTATGACTTTGAATTTTTAACCTTACATTTTTGACATAATTTATAAATTTATAGTTTTACTACAATCCAAAATGACTCATCAAAATAAAGCAAAAGAGTATAAAATTCTAAACTTCATAATTTATCCCTTTCTCAAGCTCCAACCCCTCGTTGGACTTTATCTTTTGACCTGTCAGTTAAAACATTTTAAAATAAGGTGAGTCTGAGCACTTAGTAAGTATGAATTAAAATAGTAATAACATAGAAAATTTATAAATACAAGATAATATTCTCTATTCCATTAGAAAAATCATGATGAAACTAAGTAACAACAAGATTCCTCCTAGAAATCTCCTAAAATATCCATCATATCTATTTGTTGAGTAAATTTCATACACATATAATACATGTTGAAGCTTATTTATTTGCAAATATTTATCTCTTTTAGATGAATTTAATACTTATTTGTTGGATTTTATAGGTACCTTAAAGATGGAAAAAGAAAGGAAAAAGAATGGAAAAGAAGAAGCTCAGGTTTGTAAAAGAAAATAGCTACAAACATTAAGCAAAAAAGCAACACGGACCAAGGCAACCAACTGGCGCCACCGGCCCCCACCTGTTGTCACTGGTGCCAGAACCAGACACCAACACTAAGCAGCAGGCCAGTGCCGCTGGCTTCTGCAACGGACCATGTTTTGCAAATTTTTTCATAATTGCTTATTTTGTGGCTTTTTAAGGAAAAACTTTAGGGTTTTTCAAAGGTTCTTCTCACTTTTGTTTGGAGAGTTATTCTCTAGGGTTTAGAGCCATTTTTTGGGGAGATTTCTTGTGTAGAAGAAGAAGGGATTGCAACTAAGAAAGAAGAAAGAGAGAAGATGTTCTTCATTATTATCATCCTGTCTCAGGGAGTTATTTTATTTTTTCTTATGAAGTAAATCTCTTTTTCTAGGGTGAAGATGTAACCCTTTTTGATACTCTTTGTTATGGATTGTTGGATATTATTAATGTTATATGATCTTGTTTTATTCATGATGTTATTTGCAATGATTTAATTTATTTTATTGCTTGACCAATAATATTATGAGTTAAATTATTTATCAAAGCATGGTTAAGGTACACATCATATGGTAAAGCATGAGCTCCCTTGAATGAGAAGGATAGATGATTAAGGTACACACCATTTGCTAAACCATTCTATTTAAGTTTTTATATTCTTGAACTTAATAGGTTTTTACCTCAATTATGCTACACATCACAGGTAATTAGAACGAGTGAAACCACTTGATTTAAACCTGCACACCTAATGTTAATAATCTTACCTTTGAAAGAACGAACCCAAGTGAAGCATTAAGTCCAACATTTCATTGGCAAAGAGGTATCAACTAGTGGTGAAATTGGATCCCTAGACCGCTTCTTCTTGTTAATATCTATACATTATCTTTAGCTATTTATCTACTTTTATAAGTTTCTAAAAATTATACTAAACCTTATTCCAAGTCTGCTTAGTTATATACTTAGTAGCCAAGATTAATTAAGTTGGTTTAACATTCTCTGTGGGATCAGACCCTTGCATTGCACACTATATTGTTATATGTTTGTACATTTGTGAGAAATTATAATTTGAACCATCAATTTTTTGGTGTTGTTGCCGAAGAATGATTTCAAACTAATTTGATTAAGATCAGTTACATTCTTTCTTTTTATTTTTGTGTATAATTGTATATAAGATAATTTTTAATTGTTTTCTTCTTTTTGTTCCAGTATTGTGAATGCATAGAAGGAGATCTCTAAACCCTACTCTATTTCCATTAAACAATTGATGAGTGGATTTCATTCACTCATAAGATACGTTTTTATACTTAGATATTTGTTAATCTTATGCAATTGTTTTATGATTTTGATACTTATGATGTGTGTTTGTCAATTAGGTGTTCAAGCATGGGAAGTGGCA
>JAYJMB010055222.1:0-27917 GCA_036873735.1 Pouteria campechiana
AATATCATGCCATGCCAATCTCAACATATCACTATCACAGGCCATCAAGGCCAACATCTAGCCGCACAGGCTCCATATGTCACACAGGCAACCAGTTAGCCACAGAGGCTATACATGCTACATAAGTAATCAACAAACCACAGGCTATACATGAAGCCCCATAGCAAATATCACATATCTACTCATATAACCCAACCAAATGCATGCCAATACTATGCTCAACTCATGTCAAATGGACCAAAAATCAAATCATAATATAATACAATAAAAACTCAATTCATGATATAATATGCAAGCAATTAAATCCAAATATAAAATGGTATTGTAATTTCAATTACACAGCATTCAAATCAAATATCGATAAAATTCAGTGCCTATATGCCAGTATACAAGATCATGTCCAATCATGCAGGAATTTGAGAAAAACCTACTTAACTCAATTCTTCATAAATCCAGATTTCTCCCTTCTATGCAAGCAACTAAAACAATCAAATCTTTCAATCTAGTCTCAAATCCTACATTCATCATAACACATTAAAGAATTTACATGCTTGAATTATCCAAATTGATATCCCTTTCATTATCACTATCTTAACCAAGTTCAATTCTATGGTTTTCCATTCTCATTCACCAATTCACTGATTATACACTTTATACATCAGCTTTTAAGGTAGTAATCATTCTAATTATCATTTTTCTTAATTTATAATTTGGTAATTTCATTAATTCTTAAAACAACCCCTAACTTTTGCATAATTGATTTTCAATTTATAAATTCTCATACATGATTCATCCTAGTCAAGTTTCCGTATGATTCCACTCTATTATTAACATGATTAAACATATTACTCCTCAATAATCATTTATAACATGTTCCACATGATATCCATAAAGTAAACAACCCTTAACTTCCTGATTTTCAATTTAATCTTTCATGCCAATATAAATCCACATTAATCTTATCACAAAAAAATAAATCATTGTTAAATTCATGGATTACATTCACCACATCTTCAACTATGTAAACAACCCTAATTTTAACATATTTGATGAAATTAATTGGGGGTTTTCATACTAATATTATTTCCCCTTGATTTTTCATGAAATTCACATTCAAAATAACTCAATTCAACCCCTTTTCCTAGGGTTCCATGATAACTACGAATTTCATCACCAAGGGAAACCCTAATTGCACGAATCCCTAATTAATTTCCCTCACATCTAAGAGCTCTCATAAATCATGATTTCCCATGCTAAAATAAATCAAAGCATTGTAATTAAACTCACCTTTCAGGTTGGAAAATTAGAGAATATTGGTGCTCACTTAATTTAATGATTGATTGATGAAAACCTTGTTGCCCATTTGGATTAGATGAAGGAGAAATTAATAGAAGATGAATATGGTTTTTAATTGATGTTGAGAAGGAGGAATAAAGCAAACTATTTTCATTGAGGAGAAGGGAGGAAACAAGCTAAAATCAGAGGGTATGCATTGGGGTTATGATTTCCTTAGAGTCGTCTTTCCATTCAACTTGCATTAGATCTATTAATTGGAATTTGGCAGCTTACATAATCACTTATTCCCCTCAATTAACGCATATTCCCAGCTGAGAAGTCTAGTAAATTATGTCCAATTTTGCTTCTTGAATTAACATATTTTCTATAATCAGAAGTCAACAAACTATATCCCCAATTAGACTCCTCGATTGATGCAATTCTCAAGTTAAACCCACCATGAGTCCAATATTTTCCAACGAATTTCACATTAGAGTTTGAAATTAAAATCCTTTACAATTTGGATAGTTATAACATTAGATTTTGAAATTAAAATCCTTTACAATTTGGACAATTATAACATTAGATTTTGAAATTAAAATCCATTACAATTTGGACAGTTATAACATGTATAATATACTTATATTCATGTATCAATAATTCACTACTATAGACATGATTAACATAATTTTATGTAATCAATAGTAATCAAAATTGGGTAGCAACTAAATTATCAACTTACTTCTAATTTTGGATGGTAATATGTTAATTAATACACCATAATTCATGTCCCATATAAAATAAATTTTTATACAATTAAATCATCACATTCAATAGCTATATCATGACTTTTAATCATACCTAAATTGGACTACAATTTGATCATCAATTAATATTCAAGATTTCCATAAATATCCAACTTTAACTAAATACACTTGTCATTGTAATAAATGTCACTTGTCTCAAATATTTTGCATATATGGAGGCTGATTCATCAAAAGTGTTAAACACAAAAGTTGTAACCTTTGTAGTCAATATTCCAATGAATGAAAAATCACTAAATGATGATTTTTCATGAAAACGTTATAGCCAAAATACTACAACCATCTCCAATTCAAGAGGTATCAATTTGTAGGACCCATAACTAAAAATATAAGTTTAATTGGAAATGTAGTCAACATGAAAGTTGTACTACTTGGAATTATCTAAACAATGTAAAAAAAAAATCACCTAATTCAGAGTTTATGCAAGAAGTTATGGTCTACATACTAATACTGCTCTAGAAGAGCAAAATTACTAAAAATACCAAAAATCATATTAAATTTCCAATTATTTAGGGCTACTAATTACCAAAACTTTTATTATAATTGAAAATTATACCTACCAAAATTTAGGTTGTCCCATTCCACCCTCTTTAGAAAAAGTTTCATCCTCGAACCTATAAACTTCATCCTAAAGGTAAGGATACTTGGCTTTCATCATCTCTTCAAGCTCCCAAGTTGCCTCATTATTTCATAATAAAATTATTCATTACCTAAAATCCTAGGATATTACATTTCGCCGCCCTTGTAAAAATTTTCCTCCTTGGAACTTCAACTCTCTCTTTTCGAGGAAGAATATCTTATTTTCATCATATCATTTTGGCATATCAAACATTTACATATCAACTGAACTATATCAGTTCTCATCCTCTTTCACCACACTTTCGCTGCGCCACACTGATATCATTATCATATTCCCTATTTAGGGCTTAAATTATTATACTAGCCTTTTCTGCATTTTGGTCTTCCCGCTTAGGCACTCTTCCAACCATTCATTATCTTAATGAACACAATTCATTATTAAGTCATGCCCATCATAATCATTACAGTTCAAATTCACAATGCCATATTAAAAATTCCTATTTCGATAACCACTAAACATGCATAGGAAAATTCAATTTCCCAGTTCAACCACCATGAATTTCATCACTCCATCATTCCAATTCATGAGACAAATCATAAATGATATCGCATAAGTAAATTATATTTACGGGAATCACAGTGTATATATATATATATATCAGATTATACATATTCATAACCAAATGAATATATATAATTGAATCAACCAACTTAACCATATCAACCAACACAACTAATGAAAATGCATGATTTCCTCACTTCATTTCATGCCACCCTTCATAAAGATCATTCCATCTCACTTATTGTAAGATTAAGCAAAATTTTCCTTAACTTGGATCACCTCTAAAATGCATCTCAATGCATGTGATCTCAAATACCTAGACACATAGGCAGTCTCATTCCCATTCAATCCCACTTTGATTAATACACTACTACTAACATCTCTATACAAAGCTTTCCTTTGGCTTATTTCAAATTTCGATTACCTCCCACATTGTAGGGGTTTTTTACATCTATACTGTTTCCTAGTGCTTTCATTACACTAGTTCAATGACATAAAATCATTTCACAACACACACATAAACAATATATATTAAACTCATCAATCTAAGGTCTCTAATTTCATTCCCAAGGCTAACACTCCCTCATTGTCATATAGGTTCATAAACTCTTATTTGGCATGTCATTTTCTTGGACATATCTACTAGCTATTGCCATCACAATTCTGGGACTTAAACGCTTTGATACCACTCTATAACGGCCCGCCCAGTGGCCAATGCGTTTTGACTATCTTTTATCCTAGAGAAGAGTTCTATAAAAAATTTAATAGAGTCTCCCTTGAAAGATAAATGTTTCTACACTTGTACAGCATTCTAAATTTCATTCCTACATCACATAACTATCACAATTAATGTAACAAACAACCACACTGTCCAGAATCAAAAGGTAGGCCACATTGTAATGGCAAGGAAAAATAAGACCCATAAGAAAAATATATAGGAATAATCCACATAATGACGTGCTAATATAACTATATCATATGTACCCAATACACCTTAAAAATTGAAGCCTTTCTAATTACAAATCTAAACACATTAGATGTCATATCCACATATGAGTTCCAAACTCTAATTAATCCATACATCATAGAGGCTATCCCCTAGTCTCAATCACGAGTCCTAATCCCCAGTTGGGCTCCATTATCTGGCCTGTCAACTAAAAATGGTGATAAAATAGTGTGAGACTAGGCAAACTTAGTAAGTAGGCAAAGCAAAAAACTATAAGGAAATAGTCAAAGGGAAGAGGATGCTAAAATCCATATACTCAATCCAAGCAATGTATAAATCCATAGAATGCTAAATGTCATGATAATGCAACATGTACCCATGCCCACAACACACATGTCTTCATTTCTAGAACTTAACTCACCCAAATCAGACATACTCTCCAAATAGATCATTACCATTGAGTCATACTCATAACCAAGACTAATATACAATGTCATCACTATGAAATCCTCATTAAAATATATACTTTATCAATGTGTCATTATCAGGATGTACTAAAGACAAAGAAATCACTCTACCCCTCTTCGATGTGCAGATGGTTCATCCTTTTATCCTCAGCTAGAAGCCTGCCAAGTCCACCTCCTGCAGTGCTGACAATTCACCACCCACGCAAAGCCCTAAGAGTGCCCTGCCCTCATCCTTCCACAGGAATCACAATAGGTTCACCAATACCAACCACATCTACTGAGTAATTCAAGCATATAAAACTCACAACTACAATTCAACATCACTTAAATATCATGCCATGCTAATCTCAACATATCACTATCACAGGCCATCAAGGCCAACATCTAGTCGCACAGGCTCTATATGCCACACAGGCAACCAATCAGCCACACAGGCTATATCATATATCTACTCATATAACACAACCAAATGCATGCCAATACTATGCTCAACTCATGTCAAATGGCCAAAAATTGAATCACAATATAATACAATAAAAACTCAATTCATGATATAATATGCATGCGATCAAATCCAAACATAAAATGGTATCATAATTTCAATTACACAGTCTTCAAACCAAATATTGATAAAATTCAGTGCTTTTATGCCAGTATACAAGATCATGTCCAATCATGCATGAATTCAGGAAAACTTACTTAACACAATTCTTCACAAATTCGGATTTGTTCCTTCTATGCCAACCAACTAAAATAATCCACTCTTTAAATCAAGTCTCAAATCCTACATTCATCATAACATATTAAAGTGTTTACATACTAGAATTATACAAATTGATATCCCTTTCATTATCACCATCTTAACCAAGTCTAATTCTAGGGTTTTCCGTTCCCATTCACCAATTCACTATTTATACACTTTATACATCACCGGTTAAGGTAATAATCATTCTAATTATCATGTTTCTTAATATACAATTTGGTAATTTAATGAATTCACAAAACAACCCCTAATGTTTGCGTAATTGACTTCCCATTTATAAATTCTCATACATGATTCATCCTAGTCAAGTTTCTGTATGATTCTACTTCATTATTTACAAGATTAAACACATTAATCCTCAATAATCATTCAAAACATGTTCCACATGATCTTCATAAAGTAAACAACCCTTAAGTTCATGATTTTCAATTTAATCTTTCGTGCCAATACCACATTAATCTTACATTTACAATGCATAAATCATTGTTAAATTTATGGATTACATTCACCATATCTTCAATTATGTAAACAACCCTAGTTTTCACATATTTGATGAAATTAATTAGGATTTTTCATATTAATATTATTTCCCCTTGATTTTTCATGAAATTAACATTCAAAATAACTCAATTCAACCCCTTTTCCTAGGGTTCCATGATACCTACGAATTTTAGCAACATGGGAAACCCTAATTGCACAAATCCCTAATTAATTTCCCTCGCATCTTAGAGCTCTCATAAATCATGATTTCCCATGCTAAAATAAATCAAAGCATTGTAATTAAACTCACATTTCATGTTGGAAAATTAGATAATAATCCACTTAATTTAATGATTGATTGATGAAAACCTTGCTGCCCACTTGTATTAGGTGAAGGAGAAATTTATGGAAGATGAATATGGTTTTTGATTTGCACTGAGGAGGAAGAAAGTAAACTATTTGCATTAAGGAGAAGGGGAGGAAATAAGCTAAAATCAGAGGGTATGCTTTGGGGTTGTGATTTCCTTAGAGTCCTCTTTCCATACAACTTGCATTAGATCTATTATTAGGAATTTGGCAGCTTACGTAATCACTTATTCCCCTCAATTAACGCATATTCCCAACTTAGAAGTCCAACAAATTATGTCCAATTTTGCTTCTTGAATTAATGTATTATCTATAATTAGAAGTTAGCAAACTATATCCCCAATTAGACTCCTCGATTAATGCAATTCTCAAGCTAAACCCACCATGTGTCCAATATTTCTTCACATTAGATTTTGGAATTAAATTTCGTTACAATTTGGATAGTTATGACATATATAATATACTTATATTCATGTATCAATAACTCACTACTATAGATGTGATTAACATAATTTTTTGTAATCAATAATAATCAAAATTGGCTGCAACTAAATTATCAACTTCCTTCTAATGTTGGACGAAAATATGCTAATTAATACACCATAATCCATGTCCCATATAAACTAAATTTTTATACAATTAAATTATCACATTCAATAGCTATATAATCATTTTTAATCATACCTAAATTAGAGAGTAATTTGATCATCAATTAACATTCAAGATTTCCATAAAAATCTAATTTTAACTAAATACACATGTCATGATAATAAATGCGAATTGTCACAAATATTTTACACATATGGGGTCTGATTCATCAAAAGTGGTAAACACAAAAGTTGTAGCCTTTGTTGTGAATTTTCCAATGAATCAAAAATCACTAAACTCTAATTTCTCTTGAAAAAGTTAGAGCTAAAACACTACAACCATATTCAATTTAAGAGGCGTCACTTTGGGGGACCTATGAATCAAAAAATAAGCTTAATTAGGAAATGTCATCAACATAAAAGTTATAGTCCTTGCAATGTTCTAAAAAATGGGAAACAAATCACCTAATTCGAAGTGGGTATGATGGTTAAAATACTAAAAATGCTCTAAAAGGGTAAAATTACTAAACTACCAAAAATCACATTAAATTTCCAATTTTTTAGGGTGACCAATTACCAAAAAATTTATTATAATTGAAAGTCTTACTTACCAAAATTTGGGCTATCACATTCCACCCTCCTTATAAAAAGTTTCATACTTGAAACTTCAAATGTCATCCGAAAGGTGAGGATACTTGGCTTTCATCATCTATTTAAGCTCCCAAGCTATCTCATTATTTAATAATAAAATTATTCATTACCTCAAATCCTGGGATATTATAATAGGATAGGGAATATCCCATGCTTGTGCTGATATCTATATTTTTTTACGTGATTGTTTGTAATGATAGAATGGGGAGCATTCCAGGCCTTTGGTATATTGGGTAATAGTAAATGAATTTCTTTTCATATAGATACCTTATGAGATGTTAGGAGGGCATAGGTATGGCATAATATGTGTTATGCCTATATAGCATAATTATGATATGTTGTGCCTGAATGGCACAATTTTGATGTTATAGGCCTAAATGGCATAGAATGTATATTGAAAGAATGAGGATTTGATTCTCATGGGTATAGGATCATGCATGATTACATTTTCATGAATTTATTCATTTTATGCTTTTGAACATGATGTTTCCATATGATTATGATTTTTATATTGTGCTTTTATGTCATGCCTACTTACTAAGTTTGCCCAGACTCATACCTTCTTATTCTTATTTTTTTTAGTTGACAGGCCAGGAAAAAAATCCCAAATGTGGGTTGTGACAGGTCAGTAACATTGGAGATATTTTTCCTGATGAGATAATATTTGGAATTGTAAATTACAATGTATTTGTATTATTGTATCAAAAAGTTTCCAAATGATGTATGACAAGATATATGACATGTAATAGTGATAATTATTTATGAAATTGTTAATAGATTAGTATGATCCCAGTTATGTATTGCCATCATGTTTGGTTTCGATCTCGGGCAGCTGTGTGGGTATTTTTATTGGAAGTTGTATGATTTATGACATTATTTTATGATTATTGAAATTATGAAATTATATAATTAATGATTGCATAGGTTTGGAACCTAATATTTCAAGCTAGGTTCTGCCATATTTTTGGCCAAATAGTTCCCTTAAAAATAGGGAAATTATAGGGTGATGGTAAAACGCATAAGCCCTAGGTGGGGTGTGACAATCTATAACTACTTCCAGCTCTTCTATTTTTTGATAAGCTGAAACCAACTCTGTCTCCAATACCTTCATATGATCCATGACTTCCATATAAGCAATGGAGCGCTTAGTCAGAAGCCAATCGGACCACTAGAGTTAGCCTCTAGCATAATATAGTTCGTCCTTCAGTTGCTTTATCTCCTTGTAAAGGAACTAAATTCGTTTTGTAGATCTAAAATTTTAACTATCCTCCTCACTCTAAATTTTCTTTGAAGGAGAACTTGAAGATGCCATAATTGCTACTTAACAATGGTATTTTTCATGTATTTGCTAAAATATCATCCTGGTTCTCATCTAATCTAGACATGGCAAAAAATACAAAGCGTTTTCCAAGTGATGCCTTAATGTTACTATTTACTTAACTTAAAATTCCTTAATCATGTTTTTGGTAATGATAAAAGGAGAGATGTATTAGTAACACTTCAATTACACGTGAAACATTGGTAGCCCATACGTTTAGGGGGAGTGAAATATGTGTCCATGTAATATTTAGGAACCCCATAAGAAAATGGTTTGTGCTCTACTATCACAAGAGGAGAGCACCTGTGTAACGCCCTGCCCTCCCGGGGTTGTTACTTTACCTTTCACCATAAATCCATTAGGATTTCACTATGATTTTCCCACTTCTAGGGTGGGTTGCTCTAATACCTTTTTCTAGTTGACCTAATTTCTATAGAAGATCGGACAATCTCCCCTAAAAAGGGGACTGTCCACCTAGGGTACAAACATTCATCACATTTAATAATATAACTTTTTAATTAAAATCATAAAACAAGAATTTATACACTTCAATAGACCTCTATTCATCCATATCACTCCATAGGTTCCTCCCAGAACTGCAGCTGCATCATGATGACAATGAACATATCTTCTCATTATACCACACCCATTCACATATACAATTACGTAATGACATGCCCACACATATAATATTTATAGTATATATGAATCTCATCAATTTACAACACACTTGTACATCACAGGGATTCCAATCCCATTTAAATGATACAACACTCAATCACACTTTACCATTACATTCCAATGCAATATATAATACATTAAGATTAGGACAAACCCAAAATAATATACAACATGCCATAGAATATCACATAATATATCTTCTATCTTTTGCTTACTAATGTTGACTTCTCCTAGCTTGACTTGCCATCTAAAAATATAAAACAATGTTGAGTCTAAACAGACTCCGTTAGTAGACTATGTGACATCCAATAATCAAACCAATTCAATAAATCCAATCTATGTAAATAAAAAGGGATCCATAAGGCATCCCACAAACCAAATCAAATAATACATTTTCAAATTCAATTCAACATCTTAACACGCCATAGTGTGAAGAATACAAAATCAATTGCATATTCTAAAGCAAATTACACTCTCTAGGATAATCACCTATTCTAAATCACACATATACTTAACACATATGTGCATAGTAAAATTTACATTCATGGGATAACTATGGTCCCTTCATTTAGACATCCATACACTAGAATAATAATAGCAAATATAAGCAGGGGATATCTTCTATCCCATCAAACCATACATTAACATAAAATATCATAATGCTGTATTACATAACAATCAAAGACATGCACACATCATAATATCTTGGGATCCTTACTAATCCCAATTCTCTCACATATTCACATTGCATACAATAAGAAATGGGATATTCACAATCCCATCTAAGTCACATACACAATCATCAATCCATATATTCACATATAAGCATATTATCAAATCACTTAGGGGATAATCACTATCCCCACCCAATAACACAGCAAACATGCACAGCCTACTTACCTCAGAATAATCTGCTCTATAATCTATATCTTTTCAAGCTAAGTTTGTCGCCTCCATGTCAGAAAATCCTAAATATATCACATGAATCTCATATCTCATATACACACACACACATGAGGAATTCTTACTAATATAATAAAGCATAATCATGAAATTTTTTAGCCTAATGCATCCCATTGTAGTTTACATATTTTCATTTTTGCACATTATACATAGTCATAGTAAATATACATAACTTTCTCATATTAAATACGAATTGAATTATTCTTATTTCATTGTTTAGATAACTTCACTTTTATGTTGTACACTTTTTCTAATTTAGCCTCTATATTGGGTCGTTGGGCCCCACAAATGACACCTTTTGTAGTTACTTATTTTCTAGGAACAGTTTTAGTAATTTGGGCATAAATATCTCATATGAATTCCAAATCAAGTGATTATTCTGTAATTTTTATTTAATTATAATATCTATAACTTTTATGTTGACCACATTTACTAATTCAGCTCATAATTTGATTTATGGGCCCCATAATTTAATGCCTATTAATTTAGAGACTATTATACTATTTTAGCTATAACTCTCTCATATCAACTTAGAATTTAATGGTTTGTGTGTCATTAGAAAGATAATTTCAATATATACCCCTATTGGCCTTACCTTATTTTCTAAATCAATCAATTTATGGGTCAAAATGGGGATGCCATCAGCATCAGATGCAATTTCAGGATGGACACTCTAGCAGCAGCGAATTTTAGGGTATTTATTCCTGGATTTTTTTAGACCTATTAATGTTCAAATTTTTCCACAAAAATTTTCATATTTATAGTACAAAATATGGAAAATAACCCCATATGTTTATATTTATAGCATAAATTCATTTTATAGGGTTTTAATCAAGATCAAGATGACTATTTAATAAGGCATTTTAGTACAAGGTAGTACTCTGTTTACTACCTTACTACCTACTTTGATTACCATCAATTTGTAATTTGTTTAGGCCCACTAACTAACATATTAGGACCTTAATTAAGCCTTGATTAACCACCTATAATTAGTCTTAGTTACCTATCCCAAATCACATGAATTTCAATTCCAAACAGTTGGTAGCAGCACGGTTTCTTCCATTGAATTCAAGTTTTCAGCTACTATATTTCATTTCCATTGTAGCTAATCCATGCATTAACTTAATTAAACATTAATCATGCATTATTAATACTAATTAAAATCATAATTCATCATTGAAATTTCCAGTAGAAACCCTAATTACCTAGGTTCATTCAATCAGCATGATTTAATCAATTACTCATTAAAACAATAGCATACACATGTTTATCAACTTGTTTAAACAAATCCCATACTTTGATTTTGAATTCTCTCTAGTGGGTCCCACTTACAAAAATTGATCTTCAAAAATGGATGGCTGCCACACCTTGAATCCCAAAAGAAATTGGTCCTATATGTTGCAAATCACATGTATTTATAATTGCTTCCAATCCTTCCTACCAAAACAAGTTAAAAGTTTCAATTTGAGGGATGGGGGAAGAAGGTTCATCATGACCAGGGGGTGGCAACAAGAATAGAATTGAGTAGATAGTCATTGTCATCTCCTTTTATTTGTTAAATGCTCTGGTGGTCCGCTACCTTACAACACTCCATACACATGCACTTAATTTGCACTTTCCCAAACTCCTTTCATGCATTCCATTAATACATGTGGGCTATCCTATTTGCAAGTCATATGCATAGATTAGTTTCACACTTATTAAATATGCCATTTTCTATATTTTAATTTATTTTTCCTAATTAAAATTGATTTAAATTAAAATTTATCAAAATTTATCGGCATACTCAGCATTTCACCTTTTTGCATGCATTTTCAATTTTCCTTCACTTGTTAATAATTGATTATTATGTGTCCTCCTCATTCTCACATTAATAATGATATTCCATCCCTTTTCATAATTTTTTATAATAAATTTAATATTTTTTAATATATATACATCCGATGTTCTACCCATTTAAATTCATTTTTTCTCACTTAAATCACTTACTTAACACACTCTGATACATTCCCAACCTCATCCTTACGTTTATATTACTAATCTACTTAATTTCATAAATGTTTCATTATAAATTTCTCAAAAATTTAATTATCCTCTAATATACTCAATGTCAAACCAACAAAAATTAACAAAAATTAAAATTTACATATTTGGAGTTTTCAGGGCCTTACAACCTTGAGTCAGAAATTTTAATCGTGCGATTAGGTGGAACTTTTTGATTTTGACAAAAAGGGGGAGAAGAGCCTTATGAGAAATGTAATTGTAATTGTCAGATCATAGCAAAAGTTTCAAACTCCATAGTATTATAATACTCCAATTATTTAGGGGGAGTTTACTAACAAATCATTAGCATATTTTTTAAATGTCACAAGTGTTCAAGTTTTATCATCATTGAAAAGGGGGAGATTGTTATCCAAAGGGTATGATTTCGATGACAACAAAACTTGTTTTAAGACTTAATTTATGGTGCTTGATTTATATACCCATTAGTGAGTTATTATTTGTACAAGTATGAAGAATTTATCATGATCCATACTACATTCATCTTTGCTTATCATATTATGATATGTTGAATTATAAGGATAAAATGTGAGTACCTCATAGAATTATTATAAACGAAAGAATGTGTGCTTAATGAGCTTATCTTCACAAATTCGAAAAACATGACTCAGATTGCTTCTCCATTTTCTTTATCTTATGAAAATTATATGGATAAATATATTTAAACTTTCAATGAAAATATCAAGCTAACAAAGTGGCAAGTGAAAAGATTTCTAAGTGTAGGACCGCAACACCTGACCCAACCATCTACTACAACTCAGAAGGACTAAGCTGTTAAAGATAAGAAGATCACATTCTAGAAATAAATGAAAGAAGAAAACAAAGGCTTAGAAGCATGCTATAAGGAGTCAATATGTTTGCTTTATCTGAAATCTAATTCAATCCAGAAAGACTCCTTTGGACAAATACAAACCAAAGGCAGAAGCAAGTTCAAGACGAAGCCAAAATCAAAGAGACCTCATTTGACTTTATCCGAATGAGAGAAGAAATGACTATGGACAAATTAGAGAAAGTAAACTTCGTTTGTAGCATGAAAGTTTATTCAAAATTAACCCCAGACAAATGTAGAGAAAGAAGAGGTCAATCGACTTCTTCCAAACAAGAGAGGCTAAAAAATATCAATGAACTTCGTTAGAATCCAAGTCTATCCAACTTCGTCTGAATCATTAGAATTTATTCAAAATTAACTTTGGACAAATGCGAACCAATGAACTTCATCTGAGCAAGTAAAGCCAAAAGTGAAATTCATCCAAATGGACAGAAACTTGGATAAATACGAATGAAGGAAAAAGACTATGTGATGAACACAAGCCAAAAACACAATTCATTTGAGATTAACTTTGGAAGAAAAGATTATCCAGTCAGCTCATGGAATGAAGACTTCATCCAGAATCTTATTTCAAAAGAATGTGAATAGAAGGAAGCCATGCCTTTGTCCAAACTCAACATAAAAGTGACTGTCAATCAATCTGAAGTAGAAAACTCCATTTTTTCTTTCAGTATGCAAAATCATTCAGTCACCATTTTCAAAAATAAACTACGTTGTAGGCTTTCTAGCTATAAATGGCCAATTAGGAGGAAGAACGTCTCAACGACAATTATTTTCAATGTTCTTCTACATTTAATGTTGTTCATCCGCTTCCAACGTTCAAGATTTTGAAGACCTATTTAAAAGCAAATGTTGAGACATTTCAACAAGTTCAACATGTGGGTAATTGAAGCAAAATCTTCTTCGAATCATTTCAAACCCAGGCCAAAAGCATTAGCCTTCATATACTCATTTCAAGAGCTTTCATCTTCCAATCCTCACTTCAAGGCCCACTCCTTCACAACATAAGGGAAGAACTTCTGTATCAACAAAAAGCAACATTCAAGTCTTCCCTAATGCCCAATAAGAAACAATTCAAAGTGTAATGTTTATCTCTATTTTAACTATGTAATCACACCCCCTAGATCAAATCTAGAAGACTACAGTGATACTAAGCTTATGCCCCCTGGAGCTAATCCAGAAGAGTGCTTGGTGCACTAGTTTATGCCCCCTATAGCTGATCTAGAAGAGTACTTAGCACACTAGTTTACACTCCCTAGTGCGCTAGTTTACACCCCCTCGAGCTGGTCTAGAAGAATGCTTAGGGTACTAGTTTATGCCACCTTATGCTGAACTCTAGAAGAGTGCTGGGTGCATTGACTATATTCCAATATATATGATAGTGGAACCCAAGGCGCAAGGGAGTTGCTCTTGGACGAGTGGAGTAGTGCAATTGGCTTGAACCACTATATATCGTGTATGCTATCTATGTTTACTTAGATTTTTTGCCATGATAGCTTTATCATTTAGTTCATTTCAATTCACACACAAGTAAGAAGAAGAGGGAAATTGACTAAACTGGGTTAAGCAATAAATTTTTATAAATCTAATTCACTCCTCCCCTCTTGGGTTAAGCTAATCTAGCATACTTAAAGGGACTAACACACTCTTCATTAAGCATGACATGAATGATATTTTATTTGTTTAGATTTATGTATATGATATTATGTTTGGTGCTACTAATGATAAATTATATCTAGAGTTTTTTAAAGTCATGCAAGGAGAATTGAACTTCTTTCCCGGTTTGAAAATCAAGCAAATGAAGGAAGGGATATTCATCCACCAACCCAAGTATACTAATGAACTCCTGAAGAATTTGAGTTAGAATGTGGAAAACCTTTAGGAACTCCAATGAGCACATCAATCAAGATGGACAAAGATAAGAAAGGTAAATCCATCTATCAGAAACTCTATAGAAGCATGATAGGATCTCTATTGTGCTTAACTGCTAGTAGACCCGATATTATGTTTAATATTTAAATGTGTGCTAGATTCCAATCAAATCCTAAAGAATTACATCTTATAGTTGTTAAACAAATCTTTATATACTTTTTAGATACACTAAACCTTATTGTTTGGTATCCAAAAGGCTCTAATTTTGAGTTAGTAGGGCACTCAAATGTTGATTTTGCTAGTTACAAAGTAAATAGAAAGAGTAGTTCAAGGACATGTCAGTTTATTAGAAGCATGATCATATCATGGTTCTCAAGGAAACAAATATCTTTTGGATTATCAACTACTGAGGCTAAATATGTAGCTGTAAGTAATCGTTGTGCATAGATTCTTTGGATGAAATGGCAATTGGGTGACTATGGTTTATAGTATGTTGATACACCCATTACAATACTAGTGCTATTAACATGATCAAGAATCCATTACTACATTCAGAAATAAAAAATAGAGAGGTTAAGGATCATTTAAGTAGAGATCATGTGCAAAATCACAATATCTGCTTGGAATATGTACCAACTAAAGATTAGTTAGCAGATATTTTCATTAAGTTACTCCCAGAGGATAGATTTTGCAAAATTAGAAGGGATTTAGGTGTTATAGATCCAGGCACGTGAATTGCATATCATATGATGAGTGATCATGTGCTAATAAAATATTTTTCAGAGGCTTTCAATCATGATTTCAATGATCTCAGTGATAATTTCTGTTTGAAATCTTGATTCATATGTTATAGTACATATTGAGTTTTTCAGAGGTTTGCCTAGAAGTTTTCCAGAACTCTAAATGTGTATGTGATGTGTTTTTTCAAGTTTAATGCACAAAATCTGAACTCTGAATTTTTTTTAACACTTTCAAAACTCTAAAGTTATATTTTAAACTCATATTTTGCATAAGCATAATATGTTCAGAAGTTCACCTTCAAAACTCTAAAATGATTAAACACATGCTGATGTAATGTTTAGAAAATTGGACCGGACAAGCTGGTTCGACAGGTCGAACCGAGAACCTACCAAGATACCGGTTGGAAGCCATGCAAACCTACGAAACCAGCTGATTCAACTGGTAAATTGGGAATCGCTGGTCTAACAATTTCTCTTTTTAAAAGAAAATTAAAAAAGATCACTCTCTCTCTTTCTCAATTATGTAGATATTTACTTGACCCCAATTCAGTGTTGCTTGTCATCTTCTCCTAAGCCTACACATTTGAAGTTAAAACATTGAAAATTCAAACATGTCCTAATCTACTATGGATGCCAAAAATGCCCTTCCATGACCTCATTCTCATCAGTAATTTTGTTGCACACCTCAAAATTCTTATGAAGATGGTGGAGACTAGAAAATGGCCTGTTGTAATCATCCTGGCCTAAAACAGTCTTGTTTATACAGATGCTGGTCCACCTAGGCCTCAAACTGGTTGGTCAATTCCACATTTTGCTCAAACCAAAATTGACTAATTAGCACTTCAAACTATATTTATTTCATCAAGGCAAAAAGTACCAGCCACATAGCCAAACCTTCATCCTAACAGTATTGGGCAAATGTTTCGCTTGGTTGATATCCATCAAAAAAAATTTTGCTCATACATTTGTAATTAGTATGGATAAAAATTTCAAATATTTATTTTAAATGAATGATGAGATTAGTAATACATTTAATTTTTTTATTTTTTAGACATATTTTTATTTTAGAATTTCAATAAGCATAAAGGAGGAGGAAAGATTAGACTTTGAAGTGTTGAATCAAGCCAAGGTTTTAAATCCATCGAGGTTAGTAATTTCTTGCTATTACATCATTTTAATTTTTCTATTTTTATTAATTTGATACATATGTGATGGGTTTTTATTTATCTTAGATTATTTCTTTGCTTTTTAGGTAATATATATTTTAAAATTTTAAATTTATATTTTATTTCAAAATAAATTAAATAAGTAAAATAATTATTGCATCATAATTATATCGTATTGACATCACCGGTTCAAATCGGTTCGCTCTAGTAGTTTAACAGAACTGGATACTCAAATAGTTCAACCTTTGTTCTGCTTTTCTGAACATCGCGCTGATGTCAGTTTAGAACTATGAAGTTTACCTTTAGAACTTTAAAGCTTGAGCATGGGTTTCTCACAAAACACACCTTCAAAACTTTAAAATGGTATCCTCAAAACTCTGAAATTCTATTCTTGTTTAAACACTTCATCTCCCACTAATTTTCAAATCTTTTAAAATCCCTATAAATCATTTAAACCTCATTCCATTTCTAGAACTAACCCCTCATATCTTGAACTCTCCAAAACCCCTTTCCTCTCAAAACCCTAAAATCCTCAAAGTCTAAAATCATCATACAAAAGTTCTCTAATGCAGAAAATAGTGAGAACAAAGAAGCAAGATAAACTTCCATGGATTCTAGAAGGGAGGAGAGAAGAAGGGAATATACTAAGGTAGGGACGCTAAGCAAAAAAGGGGAGGTTTAAAGATTATATGCTTAAGGTAATTTTCGACAACAGAGTATCTATGTTGAAAAAGTTTCAAGATTACTTAGAAAACAAGAGGGTAGCTAGAGTAAGAATATATGATTTCATTCTACTTAGAGAAGGTGGATTAAACTTAGAAGTAATAAAGTGGCTCAAACATGGGAAGATTTCTTGAGCTACAAGGACTTTTGCTACATAAGATAGGTGCGAGTGTTAATCAGCAACTATGATACAAGTACCAGGAAGTCCTGGATAGGGAAGGTAGAAGTAGATCTATCCCTAGAAAGCATAAGAGAAACATTCAAACTTGCCTAAAATGCAGAAAGGTGGAGTTGAATGGCCCAAAACTAGGGCAACCTTATTTTCTGAGCTAGCAAGAGTAGAAATAAGGGAGAAAAAAAATTATTTACATGCTAGTCACTTAGATTTGGAACTAAAGCTAGCTCATACTTTGATCTTCAATAATATTCACCCCAAAATAAGAGGCTCAGATCAAATTTTAGAAAGAGATGCAAAGATTGTATGGGCACTAAAGAACTAGAAGAGAGTGGACCTAGCACAAACCATCTCTATATGATCAAAACTAACCAAAGGTTCTCACTGCCATATGGAATGATTCTCACAAAATTTTTGAGAGATGCTAGAGTAGACCTTTTAGCAGAAGATGGAGAACCTTCCAAGGCTACTGATCTAATTAACCAATCCACAAACCCAAAAATGGGCTTCAAGTAGACAACCAAAGGCTAGATCTGAGAGAAACCTAAGAAAGAAGGCCAAATGAAATGAGCAAAAGCCCCATCAGAAGAAGAAGCAGGAGAAGAAGAAGTAACAGAAAGAGAAAAAGTTAGAGAAGAAGAAGCAAATAAGCCAACTAGAGAGGAAAATAAGATAGGAGTCACACCCTTTCACATCAAGCCTACCCAATCTCATCAAACCACTCCATCCGAACGCCCAAAACAACCCAACCAATTTATTACATCAAACATTCCTAGCCTCCTTCAATTCCAAACTATCATAGAAAACCAACTCACCACCCATCTTAAACCCCTATAAACTGGAATAAATAGTCTAGAATCATAGATGATCTCTAGTGTATCCTCCCTCAAACTCAAAGTGGACAAGATGAAGGAATCAATCAACACATTGATTTCCTTATTCGAGTCTACTTAGGTTCAAGCCACACCTCATCCAACCAAACCAGTATAATCAATTCATTCATCCTTAGCCTAGTCAATTTCTTTAAGGAAAACTCACAAATCCCCATCACCTTACAGATCATCTCCTTATTCTCAATCATCTAAACTTCAGACCAATGAAGTTTAGACCCTAGCCATTGTTCCATACAAACCCATCTCAACCATCCCAACAAGCATCTCCAACTCCCACCAAGTCAGTTTCACTCCAACACTCCTTTGTGAAGCAAACATCCATCATCTCCTCATCTATTTCATCTAGAATAGAATCAAATATCTCCAAGTCTACACCCATTCTAGAACTAGAAACCATACCATTCGATCCCATTTTCATTCCATTCTAGGAGTATATGTCCAAAATGAAAGCAAACTTTGATGTCTTCAAGGGAGCTAGATAAAAATTCCATACCACTAGACATTAC
Organism: Pouteria campechiana; assembly: GCA_036873735.1. Lineage (NCBI taxonomy): Eukaryota > Viridiplantae > Streptophyta > Magnoliopsida > Ericales > Sapotaceae > Pouteria > Pouteria campechiana. Next base: position 19,428 of record JAYJMB010055222.1, read on the forward strand.
GCCAAACCTGAGGACATTCACTATCCTTGCCTTGACTTAGAGGACGAATCCTATAGGTCTAGGGTAGTAGTAATCCTCACAGTCCAACCTAACCCTGTGTCATTTTTCTAGCCTTAGCAACCCCAATTCCAGTCACAACAACAACCATCCAAGTCTCTCCCGCCCCCCATCATCACCTCAACCAGCATCATGATCAACTCAATTGACAAAACCACCCACCAACATGCCACTATTTAAATAAATTAGTTAGAAGCTCAAATATCTTAACAAACTAAGACTTTCGAGCAAACTCCCACCATACACCCTCGAACGCTCCCAAAATCCACACCCCCAAGACCTACCAAAGCTGCTAAAAAAATCAAAATGACCTTTCAAGAATTCAATGCTAGAAAGGACATCAATGCAACCATCACTTTTCTTCTCCAATTCTAGAACAAAACCCCCACACCACAAGATTTACCCTTCCCTAACTATGAAGATCAAACCTTCATAGACAACATCATTCTCCTTAAGGACCCTCCTTACACTCCCAAGAACTATAAACCTTAACCCCTTCCAGACCTTGATGATTACCTTCCCCTTTACTTAGAGGAATCCAACTTTCCATCTGAAACTGCCCCATCCAAACCTCCAACTAAGCCATCCAACAAACCAAAACTAGCTCCTAAACCCAAACCCATTCCTAAATGAAAGCAAGCCCCCAAAGCAAAAGCCCCACCTAAATCAAAATCCAAGCCACCACCTCCATAATAGTCAAAGCCCTAACCTGATGTTTCTAATCCAGACACATTTTTCTTACCCCATGATATCTATTATGCTAGGTACAATGCTAACATCTAGGCATTTCAAGAGGGCACACCAATTCAATTTCTAGAGATTGATAATCCTTGCTACTTGGCTAGACTCAAACTCATCCCAGTCACTGCAATCTACCTTGGTCACCACCCCAAAGACATTCCCATGGCTATCCCTCTCAATCCTACTTCCATAACTAGTCCACCACTCTAATCCACCACCAAAATGACCATCTCCTACTCCCTAACCAATAGATCAACCTACCCAACCAATTGATAGCCCCGACTATTTTTCCCTCACCTATTCTAAATGACCCAAAACCAAGAAGCTATGATCTGCTACCAAATATTTGCTTTATGTTTTGGTGTTTTGTACTTCATTTTTCATTTTTGTTGTAAGGATTGAATTGTTTGCACAACTTCATGCAATATGTTTTGTAATTAATCCAGTTTATTCTCAGCTTGTATATGTATTCATCCCTCTCATTTTCTACACCTACTACTCTAATCCTCACTCTTTTGTATTATGACAAAAAGGGGGAGAAATGAGTGAAATAAGTAAATAGAGTAAATAGAATTATCTAGATAAAAAAGGATAAGGAAAGTAATCTTAAAATTTATCAAGAAATATTGCATTCATTTAGGGTGAGCTTTTAGATTCAGTAGCACATTTTTACAAGTTCCTTATTTGTTTCTAAATGGTATCACTCAAATGTTTTATCATCATTAAAAAGGCGGTTAATGTTAAGTCTCATCATTCAACTACCCTAATTTTGATGATGAATGTGGAAATAATAGCTAAGTTTTGATGATGAATAAACACGTGAGTGAGAAGTTGTGGTACTAACAAGTTATTTTCCTACGTGTTGCAAAAATAAATCAATAAAATTAGAAAAACACATTAAGGGAGTAACTTCAGAGTGGTATGCAATGAGTAACAACTTATAGTAAGTATGACCATATCACATTTAAGAATTTAAAGGAAGAATACATGTAAATGCCTTAGAAATTACAAGTTTTGAACTTCAGAAGAAGTTTCGAAGTCATGAACCTAACTTTGAAAACATATTAGAGAAGTTTTAAAGACACCTTAGAAGAATCTGAAGACTTCAAAGGATGTTTTAGAGGTTGCATGAACTAAAATCAAAGTTTGAAGACTTCAAAGGAAAGGTTAGAGATCTGAAGATCATTTTTGGAGTGTAAAACAAGTCTAGAAATTTTAGAGGAGAAGTTTAGAGGAAGAGATCCCTATTTCAGAGGTTTGAAAGACCATCTGAAACTTAGCATAGAATGTGGAAGACCTTCAGAGGATCCTTCAGAAAATAGACTTTAGCTTCAAAAATCTGTTAAGCTAGCCATTAATAGTAGTTAAAGTTGTTAGCGTTCAAAAGAAATTTTAGAGGGTAGAACTTGAATTTCTGAGGTTTGAACCAATTTGCTAGAATGCAACTCATCAACCAAGTAGAGTTCAAAAGTCTAAAATAAATATTCAAAGCTCTAGAATTTAATACAGCAATGGTAATTGACAACACTACCCAACATTTATAGTTCTAAATTTAAACATCAAAGTTTTGAAGAGTGTTCGCTGGAAAGATTATTTTGAGTGAAGAAAACATAATCTAAAATGGTCAAAAAGTTTCCAAAAATAACAAACAATTGATAAAAAATCTTCTAAGGATATAAATAGAGATTCAAATCTTAGGAACAAGTTAGTTGACTGAATTAAAAATGAGCATTTACAAGCATTCAAATTTTCTTTCAAAGTTTCAACTCCCACTGCATTGAAATCTAATCTAGCATTCAAAGCAACAATATCACTGAACCTCAAGAACTTTGAACTTTCTGCTTTCATTATTGAATCATTTACTACTTTGTTATTTATTTGTCTACACAATAGGAGGCATTAAACTTTTATAATCTATTTACCATTTTATCTCTACAAGCAAATAGGAAAGACTTGTTAGGATTGTAAGAGTTTATTGGTGAGCTATGGAAAATCAACTTGAGTTTGTTTAAACACGTGTTAATGGAACCTGAGTGAAGTAAGTGAAACTGACTCAGAGAAGTGGAGTAGGAATTGATAAGTGAATTCTATTCACTTATATTGAATATTGTCTAAGCTTATTATTCACTAATTTTTTAGAATTCTATGTGAAATTTATATTAGTTTTTATGTGTTTGTAGGACATTAGAAAGTGGAGAAAAGTGGATCTAAACATGGAGAGAAGATGCTAAGGGAGCTGCAAGAAAGAAAGTTGAAAACAAGGTGTAAAACAACATATTTTGGTCAATAGAAAGTGGCGCTATGATGCTAGTACAAATGGAGAGGGGTGCAATTTTCAGGCAGAGGATTGTGGCACCACAGTGCCAGTGCAAGTGCAAGTTCATATGTGTATTGTTCAGCCACTAACCCTAAACTTCAAGTATAAAAAGATGCTCATTTGGAGGAACAAGGGGACCACGTTTTGGCTTTTAAAAATGGTGTTTTGGAGGCTTGAGAGAAGAGAAAAGAGAGGGTTTTGGGGAGAAAGAAGCTTCAAGATTTCAAAGACAAAGCATCAAGGGAAAGAGTTTGTTACCACTGCAACCTTTATTTCTTTTGTGTTTTCCATCTTATTCAACATTTGTATCTTGGATTAAAGTTGGGATTCAAATTTAGAGAAAGTTATATGAAAGTCATTCAGATTTTTATTCAATCATGAGTAGCTAAACTCCTCATTCTAAAGGGGAGATGGTGTCAGTATTAATATATATAATTTTGATGATAACAAAACTTGTATTAAGATAAAATATTAAGTGTGCTTAAATCCTTAACAATCAAAAGCATAATTATGATTTGATAAACTTTAATTGATATGAATACATAATCGTGAATGTTTAATTATGCAAGCATACATCTATTACTTCATGGTGTGCTTAATCTTTGTGAATGTTTAACTATGGAAGCATACATCTGTTACTTCATGGTGAGCTTAATCTTAAGTTATCATTCATTATTGTGTTAATTTGTTGAATCATAGTCACTTAAGCTTGTACATTATGTATTTAAATAGAGATGTATATTATCCTTGCTCTACAACATGTTAAAATCACACGAGGATAAAATGCATTCTGTTTAAATAATATATCCGAAAGCTAATAATGTAGCAAGTGTAGAAAACTTCTAAATGTAGGATAAAAATTATTGTAACCAACTGCCACAATGATCTGCTATGTTCTAAAAGGATTAAATACTTGAATATCATAGATGAAGAAGAAGAAGAAATCAAGGCTTTGAAGATGTGCTATAACAAGCTTGCTTTGTCTATTAACCTCAAAGAGAAACTTCCATAAACAAAAGCAAGATAGAACTAGTTAAAGATGAACCCATGGTTAGGGAGCATAAAGTTGTTTGAGAAATTCAAACTATCTAAACCAACCAAACAAAGTTTGTCTGAGATAAAGCAAAAAGAAGTAATCCCATCAAGCACTTAGACAAATGAAGAAAGAAAGAATAGCCGCCTAGACAATCATACACAAATGGAAGAAACTTTGTTTGACCAAAAAAGTTAGAAGAATAGATTCGTCTGAGGATAAAAAGGCAAGATGAAAAGACAAATGAGTGCAAGTTAGGCTAAGCCAAGACAGACAAATGAAGAATGAAGAAAGCAAGAAGTTGTAGAGATGAACTCCATCTGCTGCTTGAAGAATGTAAAATAAATGAGGAATTCGACTTCTTTTGTGGGATTAAATTTTTCTTTTACTTAATACAGATAAAGTGGAAGACAAATTAGAAGCTACGCAATGAGGATGGACGAAGCTCCATAAACAAAGTAACTACTTAGACAAATGAACTTCAACAGACAAGGGCACATTCGTCTGCAACTTACTATAGACAAACCTAGAGACAAAGTGCAAAGTAATTCTTCCAAGATAAAGTAAAGAAGAGTTCATCAGTCTCTTACATCAGATTAATATTATACTCCATCTATTCAAGCAAGAAAAAGCAGAATTCATCTGTCACCTCTAACAGACAAATGTGGAATAAAAGAAGAACATCATACTTCATCTATTCATGCAGAGAAAGCAGAGTTTGTCTATTGACCAATTCAACTTCATCTGCGTCATCTAGAGTTAGTTTGCTATTTACAACAGACAAAGCACATTCATGAAGAATCGACTGATAAATAAATCTCTTGGAGGAATTCATCTAAGACCTATAACAAACAAAGAAGAGTTTTTCTATCGATCAGTTCGAGTTTGTCTAAGGTGCCATAGTTCGTCTGTTATTTACAATAGATAAATCACTCTTATGAAGGATCAACTGACAGAGAAAATAATGGGAGAGTTCATTTGTAACTTATGACAGATAAATTTAGATAGAGAGAGACCCTGAATTGTCAGAGGAAAATTTATTTATGTGACTTGCATCTAAATGGCATCTGCATCTGTGCTTTCATTATGCAGGCTCGTTTCAGTTACCATTTTTAGCAACAAGTGGCACTACAAGTTTTCAAGTTATGTCAAGTGAAAATGAGAAAAGACATTTCAGTAATAGCTTATCTTTCTCTCTATAACAGAACAACGATACAGCAGCTCGAGACAGATTAGAAAGGCATGTATTCCAATGGCAGAAATCTCAATAGTCTTCTTCATTCATTATTGTTCTCATTTCTACATTCAACAGAGCCCGCCTTCTCCAATAGTCAAAAATACAAAGAAGCTATTTAAGGAGAAGAGGAGGAAAGATTCAAAAAGGGGAAGGAAAACATGTCAAATGAGCTTAGCCTTATGCAAATTCTTCCGCCCATGGCTAAGAGCTTAAACCATCATCTATCTTTTATAAGCTTCAATCTGCATATCTTTCTGGCCATTTATTTACATTATAGGAAGATCTTTTTATTACATAGAGTTATAATAGATCTCATCTTCCCCTGTGCTTAAATTTGTATTATTTTCTAGTTAAAATGAAAACCATTGAGTTTATAGTAAGCTCAATAAAACCACATTGTATGAGTTGTTTATGAGCTCTGGAAAACCAACAAGTTTGCAAGTGATATTTGAAACTAATGAGTTTCTTGGCGAGCTTGTGAAAACCCGAAGAGTTTGCGAGCACTATGTTTATGCCCCTGGAGCTAGAATTCACAAGAGTGTTGGGAACACTGTTTACGCCCCCTAGAGCTAGAATCTAAAAGAGTGTTAGGAGCACTTCTATATTTCCATTATATGGGATATAGTGCAACCCAAGGCATAATGAGTGTGTGCTCTTGGAAGAGTGGATGTAGGGACGGGGTTTTTGAACCACTATAAAAATCATATTATTTGTGTGTATGTGTGTTTGCTTATTCATTTTATCCTTCATGCACTTTACTATTTTATTATTTATCTTACAATGCACCACACACAATCATTAAAAAAGGAAAATATTTCAATAGGGTTTAAGTAATGAAGTTTTATATACCCAATTCACCCCTCCCCTCTTAGCGTAAGCCATACTATAAGACTTTATAGATGGATCTTATGCCTACATTATGGAGTGATTAATGAGTTATATGATTGAGAGTTCTTATTGATTTATTTATAATGCTTTGTTTTTAATGCTTTCAATTTATTAGCCATTTATTGAATGAATGAATATTTGAAATATAATACTCGAGAGAGGTAATCTTGAATACAATTTAGGCATCATAACATTAAACTCTAGATGACTCAGGAGAGCTTTTAGGTGTTGTGAAATCATTCAGAAGAATCGCAAAGTTTAATGCCATTTTTACTTTCTAATTTTTATAGGGATATCAAAATTGGAAAGTTAAGAATACATACTTAGCTCAGCACTCGATAAAGGGAGTTGACTAAATTAGCACTCTCTATTTATTGTAACGCCTGAGGCATTAAAATATGAGAAGTGTTGGAAATAGTATTAAGGCCATGATGTACATGGGCCAATTTGAATTTTTGATGTTTTTGCCTCATATTTAGTGATATATTTCCTACAATGTTCACTTTTGGGGTTTGTGATTTGAGATTTTGGTGATGATTAAATAGCATGATTTGACAAATTGTATGTAAGCATCTATCTAAAATGTTATTATAGGATATCCAAGGATGCATACAAATTAAAGGTGATTATACAAATTAATTGAGTTGTTTAATGGAGGGCATTGTGATGTATTTGAATGTGGTTTTGTTATGTTTATATGTGATTATTAGAGAGGGGTTAATTACATGTGAGAAATCAAATTTTAAAATGGAGAAAAATCCACAGGGGTAAGCACAATGGACATGGTAATGAATTCCATGACGCTGAGTCAACCAGCAATTTAAGTTGGTTAGTTAGAATTTTTTGGCATTTTTTGTTCCGTTCTTCCCCAATTCCATCCCGTTCTCTTCCTTCCTCTACCCTAACCCCTTTTAGGCCTAAATCTTGCCCATTTTGTTAGAGAAAATGATGATTTAGATAGATTAACATCCCAACTTGCATATGGGGATGGGTTTTTGACATTTGAATGGTGGGAAAATGGAAGCAAATCTGATTATTGCAAATAGAAGGGGCCACTGAAGTTTTAAGTATGGATCTTTAGCCATGGGAGGAAGCCACGCCTGGATGACATGGTAAGTTGTTTTCCCCATTCGAATTCATGATTTATGATGAACTAGGGTTTTGTATGTAGTGACTTTTTGGAAAGATGAAGGGGATTTGTTGCTAAAATCATGGGAAAAGTGATTAATTCATGCTTAATCAAGTTTTGCAACTTGATTGGACATAAAATATGATGATTCATGTTAGTTAGGGTTTCATGAATAGTATTTTGAAAGGAAAATAATGGGAATAACTATGGAAACCATGGGGTAAATGCTTAATTGAGAAATTGTGTTCTTAGGAAACTTGTTGGGGACGAATTATACCAATGAAATTGGATTTTTGGACTATAACCTAACTAGGGGTTGAAAAGGGTTTTGTGCATAACATGTTTAAATAGTTGAATCATGAAATTAAGGACTTAATTGACTATTTTCCAACTGTCTACATGTTAATCATGTGGTATACAAGATGCATGTTGAAGAAAATGAAGAATCTTTGAGGCACCTTATTGAGAGATCATCATTTAAAGCGTATTTAGTATATGTTTGTTAAAATAATTCAATGGGAAGCTGTTTTGGGCATGATTGTTGAAATGGTAGTAGATTGGATACATTTAGAGATTAATTATCATGTAATTAATATTACTTAAATGTTGAGTATGTTGGATTACGATTGTGAGCATATAGGAAACTTAGAACCTATTCCCAAAATTTAATGAATACCTCACGTATAAGGGATGATTGATGAAAAGCCTCAATGAGAAATTACTTTTGTGAAAGGGTTTGATTACAACCCTAGGATACTAATGAAGGAGGTTGAGAAAGCAATTCATTTGGGGCATAATTAATTGTTAATTATGTTGGGTTGACATTAAAAATATTACAAATGAATTGTTGTGTTTGTAGGATTTATGAGGCAATGATGTGGAGCTCAAGCAGTTGAATTGAGGGCTGAGTTGAAGGTTTATGGATATAATGCTCCTCCTCTTTGGAGCATCATTAGTGGTAAATTCAGAGGAAATTGTGGCAGAGTCTCCCCTGATTTAACACCGTTGTCTTATATACAACATGCTAAACCATAATAATTATATAACAAATACCCTCAAATATGCAAATATAATATGGCCGCCTCCAG